>JASCZW010010276.1:0-37540 GCA_034211315.2 Aedes japonicus
GACATGCATACAGTTGAATGGAAGATACCACCTTTCTCCACCTCTAGTCATTATATTCCACAAACAGCTCAACTCCTAGGAGATTCAACTTCAGTAGCCTGATAAATTGTTTCAGAGTTCAGAGAAAACTGAATTACAGGAGAAGACTCTCTAGAGTTCAAGAAGTTCCAAAATTTAAGGGTTCTTCCTAGAAACTGCAGAAAGGATTTTCCCAGTGCCTGGTGAAATTCAAAACTGACTTAACAGATGTTTCAAATAGAATAGCTCAGAGTCAATTTCACAGAATTTCAGAAAAATCCTGTTATATATAGTGCTACAGGTGCCATGAAGTTTCATATTCACTTCAAAATTCAAAAGAAATGAGCTTAGTTGAAACTTCATAACTGCCAGAGAGCTGTCTCTGGTTCTGAAGTACTCTGAACAAAACAGGAAAAAAACTTCCAGAAGTATAGGCCAACTTGGGAGCACAGTAGGCTCTTTTTCAGAGTTCAAGAGTTTCGAAGGTCAGGCAACTTCCTGAAACCTGAAAAGGACTCTGTTACAACAAATTCAACAAATTTTAAGAAGATTCTCACATATTCAGCAGAACTTTCCAAAGCTAGAATCATTGCCAGGGATGGGATCATCAAAGTTCAGAAAAACTTGGTCTCACTCTGAAGGTAAGGTTGGGTTGATGATGAATTTACAAGAAAACAGAAGTTCATGAGAGTCTCGCTGTGTCTCTAGATAAATCTCCAGATTTTAGCAGAGTTCTCTCGAAGATCAGGGAAGAGCCTTCAAGAGTTAATCACTGACGAAGAGAAGAAGAGTTTATACAAAATCATTCATATGACCATAAATATCATTGCCGATGACACTCTATTGCACAAGGCATCTAGCCAGTCGTTACATCGTTTCACAGTTAGACACAACCATGTAGGAATTATAATTCCATATTTGGTGATACCTTGCTCTTTCATATATTTATCGCGTTTAGCAGAGAATAATAAAAATTCAAGAAGCTTCATCAACAGTATCAAAACATAGACGGAAATACAAATATCACGAGGCACAAGAGTCACGATAAACTAACTTTATCTCCCGTTGTAGAACTGGTAGTACGAATAAAGAAATGAGATGGCAGTTGTTTCGACTGCTTTCATACGTTAAAAATCAATTGATACGCAAATGACATTTTTCTGTGCACGGGTCAGGATTGCCATGATTGACGCACCGAGTTCCCATAATAAATGTTAAAACAAATCCATTTATCTACACATTTCATGCACCATATTTAACATAACAACACTTTACTTGATTTATCTAGTATGAAATCATGTCTTTCGATTTCTGTCTTACACAATTATTTTGCCTGATTCTCTCCTTCAACATTTAGATCATTGATATCAGCAAATCAATGGGGCTCCACGATGATCACCAGCACTAACAAATGCTGGATTTCATACAGTACTAACGTGATCGTAGCCTGTTTCACCTTCAATGAGGAACGGGCTGCGAACATCGTACTCATCGAAATTTGACAGCATCAGTTGACTAAACATGATCTCTTCACAGGCGGGACTTCGTCGCGTAGCGGTTAATATCCATACTTCGCCGAGTCAGTCTGAATTTCACCCTGACATAACAACTAAAGGTAGTGAGTGACTGACGGAGATTTAGCAGGGCTGAAATCATGATGTCCTGAATCGATTAGAGTCACTACGTTACTGAGGGTAAACCATCGGTTTCAGCTGAAATGTCTATCACAGGCATCTGCGCTGAGTTGTCTGGTCGACTGAGACCAGCATCACGTCATAACTACCTGGTCACCGTGGGAACTGTTCCAGAGATACGAATATTTATCATCATCCATTCCTGATTGCACACCCCAGATGCCCGAAGATATCTATGGATTAACTGCGAATGATCAATGATACGATTCTTTGGACTCGTGAATTTGACACCACACCGGAATATCAACTTACCTGAATCCAAAATTATTCAAGGCCACTAGATTGCGCAAAACTGTTTTGAAAGCTGACCAAAATTGAATACATGACATCTATCAGTTGTCCGCTAGACCCAGATCTTCACTTCATTGTATGAGCCATGCTTGCAGACACTTTAGTCTCACACACCATACTACGTGAACTCCACGCAGGTCTCGTGTCTCGACAAATCCTGTTTAGAAGCAACCGAGTTGATGATCACACTTGCCGAGCTAATTGAGAAGTCATTGGTGCGTGTCTTCATAGATTCTGAAATGAGCCGCATGGTCTATCACTGTTAATTCCAGCACACAGGCACAGTAGCAAGAGAATGTATGAAGATTCAAATCTGAATCCAGTCAGGCAGACGATAAGATTTCTTCTATCTCAACCATAAAATAAAATCATTAGGCCCCAATAGGATCCTCCAAATTGTATTTCAACCAGTTAATGCGAATAAAGACATTCCCAGCTCTAATTTTCTAGTCTTAATTCTGCAGCGAGTATGACGCCCAAGGAGGCACAGCTCTAGCATACACATCACAGCACACACTCGGCATAATATCTGGCATATCACTTCACCTGGAAATGCACTAAAGTTCAGTGGGTGATCGATCCGAACCTGTTACGGATAACGGGGAGTCCTAACTACCTGAAAACTTGAACGTTGATTCTTCATCTCCAGCATAACCTGATCTGGCCTGCTACAGCAACTTATCTTCGACGGATCACATTTTCCCGAGCAATTTCCACTGCATTATGTTCAGCATCTCGATTGTCTGGATCCTAAGAGTTTACCTCAGTAACACACAGGGTTCGGTCAAGGCATGGTTTATAGCCAGCCATCCGATGGTTAATCTAGAAAATAAATTGCAGATCTCGATATCTGAAACGCGATCCATCCATCTCCTGGGCGAGATTATCATCATCAGATTATTATATAATTATATATCTTCATTTGATTTGAAGGTATTATATCAGCCTTACAAGGTGTCCAAAATAGGTGTCACAAAACAAAATGTGATAAGACAGAAATCAACCAAATCATACATTTATCTTACATCATAATTGAATTAATATGGTCATAGAAACGTCCACATTGGTTCCTATCCGAATTCAATCTTTCCATGCAAGGCACGATTTACGTGGAATTGGTCCGAAATATCAACTGCTTGACTCGGTCTGGCAACTTTGCAGAGTTGAGGAGGAGGACTGACTACAAGGGTTGAGATCCAGGTCATCTGCTTCGTTTATTAGGCGCATTACGTTCATGTCTTCTGTGCCTATTCATAAGAGGTTGCGTTGATTACGGATGATGCTCTTCGAGTTCGCTCGATGTAACATTATGCTGATTTACGTTAAAATTTTACGAAAGAAGAAGAGTTTCCTCGTGAAAGGCTGCAGCTGCTCACAGTTTGTCTCTGGTTGGGCAAAGAATTTCGTCATACAACGATCATTTTGTTTGCTGATCATGACGTTCATGAGCTGGAGTTTTCATCCAAACAGGCGTCGCCGAACTGCGCCACATGGTTTATTGACGCCTCTTCAATCCAAGGTTGGTTTTGTACGCCATATTCAGATCATATCTATGATAGACGATTGAACATGGATTACTTACTATTTGGCGGCCAGATGGCGAATTACATTATTCGTTTCTCCCATTTGATCTTTTCTTCGTTCTGCTATGTCTGGCACTTTCTGTGCTGATATACTGCTCACAAGACAACAAAAACGCTTGTTTCACTGAACTAAGGCCATTGAATGGACAAGGTCTAAGCTTGCAAATGTAATTTTACTTCATTATAGCATTTACGGTAGCCGATAATAAACAAATGGAATGCTTGAAGGAGGTTGCCGTTAGTCACTTCCAAAACGGGTATAACAGTTCGTTGTTGTCCCGCTGAAATAAATCAAGACTGAAAATAGGGTGATAATTCCATTGTGAGACACACTGTAGACTTGACGAGACAATCAATTCCTAAAGCGACTTAACTGCAAGAAAATGAAAAATAATCACCAGACAAAATACGTCATTTCAGATCCCTGAAGTAGGCATAACCAGTTTGCCGATATCGCTCAAATATACGAATGTTTCCGTTAGAATATCATCCGTTTGAGTTTACTCCAAAGAGCTGAACATATGAATGACATATTTCAGAGTTGCCCTATCAAATCACCATCGTTTTCGTAACAAACTGGTTGAGGCCTTCCTCAGAGAATGGACCTCCTTTACACTATCACAGTCAGGCATAGTCAGCTTTGACTGCGAGATAATGTTCGAGACAGGTTAAGGCCTCGAACATTTCATTTGTTAACTACGTTTCCATTTAAAAACTTTTGCGCGTAAAGCAAAGGTTGCCCCATTAATGACAAGTTCCAGAAAGTATAGTTATCATTCCATAGTTTTAATGGTCACTTTCATAGATAAGACAACATGTTTGCTGCACCTTATTACATTTCGATGATAAAGATAAAGTGTTTCGTTTGTTTTACCTATCAAAATGTGCGACGAACACTGTGGCATCGCAGACAAATGGCGCCTGATCGAAGAGGTGGATCACGAGCGGCATGATCTGCACCGAAAATACAGAATCATATGCCTGGAAGATATGTTTGAAATCCGGTCTCGTTAGTTCCGACATCGATAAAAGATCAGGATGGCCCACAGCGAAACCAAGACTTCAACTGGGATGTTGCTTACCGCAGACTGTCGAGCACGTCATGCGCGCCGTTAGTGACTTGGCCAACATACTGGAAGCAGAAAAACCCAAACAGGTACTGCGTCCGTGAAACACCGGCCCGCACCTACGATTTGCCATTGCCTGGTGTTCTGGCAGAATATCAGTTTCCGACCACACCGAGACAAGCGAAGACAAAGATACTGAAACGGAGAAGGCACGAGATTTGTTTGGTAAGAAGGTTATGGCCTGGCAGGCACAGCGTATGTATAAACATTCACGGCACATCACAACGGAGACGCTGAATTTAGAAATACGTTATGAATGTTCAGAAGCATTATCATGACACCAGTAGATGCATTGATTTGGGCGTTTACATCATTAGCGCAAAGGACACTTTATCGGCATAAAATTAAAATGTATGTTTGCCGAAAGACATGAATTGCCGAACTGGCCTGAGTGCTGCCAACGAGTACTTTTGCTTTAACTGCAGTACTGAAAATCTAAACTGCTGATGACATCCAAAAATTTAAAGACGCGGTCAAATGGAAGTACCACTGCGGCAGCTACTGTCATGTTCGAGAGTGGAGGTCTGGCTATGATTGGGTCATTTGATTAAACGAGAGTGAAATATCATAGTATCACAAGAAGATGATTTGCCAAATACCATAAAAACATGATTTGAAAGTGTTCTTATACTCTGAACATCTATAGCGATATTCTTACAGATGATGGCTTCATGGTATTGAAGCCTGAGGGGTATCAATAGTAAACATCACAGTAAATTACATTTTGTTTCAGGCGCGGTCACTGATCACTGCATCGGTCATTAGATGGCGTGATGAAGTGTTTTTCTACTACTGTTCAGTACTTCGCCTGCCTTCAAATCCAAAGATCATTAATTTCAAAGTTCGCCGCCGGATCTATCAATATAATTTCTTCTTTCATGTCTATAGCAATAAATACAACCATCGACAAGGAGATGATGGGGTTCATTCATTTCCGAAAACTTCATCATCGTTACTGTTACAAAATAATCAAAAGATTAGATACGTGCTATACTGATAATCAGCAGATAACGAACATCGGCATAATTGCTCATAGCTGATACCAGCACATATCACCGAATATCCATGAATGCAGTTCAATTCATGAACGATGATTGAATTCCTCATAAGGCTGACTATGAATATACCACACGGCCACTTTACGCCTTTGCTCTGACTGACAGCGTTGATATAACTAGTATAATTACCCAGACCAACGTTTCAAGAACTACTTTACTTGCATCATCGCCAAATTTCATAAAGATTAAATTTGTACCCCATTACACAGCTTCACTTAGAGCATGCATTCACTTGATTGTGTTCCATTTTGTTGACAGCCATATACTATAAAATGGATTTGAATGAAATTCACAGTAGGAGTATCACGTTGACAATAAGTAAACACTGACTGACAGTCACACTTACCACTACGAACCATGTTTACTACCTTTATAGCTATACATCCGACGAATTTGTGTCAGAATGTACGGCCGTTTGTGTCATGCGTAGAGCACTTCTGAGTACATCCACGAAAACACCTGGTACTACGGGTATTAAAGGAAGCAAATAACAAACGTCATGAGTACCATTCTCAAATTGTTTCATTCTGTCTTTATATTACAGATCCAATGGAATCCGTAACGGCATGAAACATTCATATTGCCTGTCATCTTAAAAATGCTATCTACCTTTGTATTAATGCACAAAATGAATTCAGTGAAGACTGCTCCAGTACCTGTATTCTGCCAGCGGGAGCATTAACTATCCCGTAAATAAATGAATTGCACTGCCGAGAATTGAATTGATGCACAAATTGTCAATTATCTCTCATTTGTCGCTGAGATCAATCACGACTGGGTTTCCTCTCTGAAAATGATCGAACTTCAATTTAACAGTTCGTGGCTGCGCTTTTTCAACTACGAGATTTGAAGATGAAGTACTAGTCAAAGTTTCCAACCACAGAGAGACGCCTCTTTGTTGCTACCGTTCATCAGACATGTAGATCGAACGAATGTCTCTTCTCTGTCAACAAACAGCGCTTGCATAGTTGTGCGTATATTATAGGCTGCAGCTTGAAGAATAAATGTTTCAGCCAGTAGAAAATAACGAATAGATTTGTTAGTCTTACTGAGTTCGTAGATAAACGGTTTAATTTTCAGTGTCTCTACTATGTTTAGCTTCTAAAGTGTTAGTATTACTATGTTGCGGTGTTATTTGAGAATTTTGAAATATTGTGTCTCGGTGGTCTTCTTTGGAAAGTGTGTTGGAAATGTTGATTTAACATAAAGATTTATGAATGCTTATAGAAATATAAAAGGCACTGATTGACGGGGAGGAACTACGAATGTAACGTTACAAAGGCAGAAGGCAAGCAATATGGTGTGAAATCATATGTAGACACGAGTGTCTTCTGCGCTAAGGGTAAATACACACGAAGCTACACAGTCAGTTAATTGCCGAAAGAAAAGTTCCGATTACCTGGTGCAACGACCAGACATAGACGCGCGATTGTTCATCTCCAAACATCGATTGCAGGAAACTCGGCAAACTGATATCATTACGTACTACGAAAACCGGCCAAATTCCGCTTATTTAGGATTACTTGAATGGAGTCCCGATTGTTGAAATGCATCTTTCGCCGTAAAAAGTATTCCAGACTGATTGGTGCCATATTGCTACGGTCGAAATTTGGTCAATATCAATTGACGTATTTCACCTTGCATTTAAAAACCTGAACACTTCAGGCCAGACGTTGCTCCCATTTGATTTGAATTCACTCAGCTGTCAAAATGCCGTCCAGCTAAGAAGAGCAGTTTATCATGGTATTTACATCGGTGAAAATCCGGAGCCAAGCATCATAGCTTCTGGCAAAATCACAAAGCCGCCAAATCAACCGTTACAAATGCACTCAAAGTGTTTAGAACGTTTGCTCAGAAGTCTGATCGGGGAAATGAGTGCCTGGAGTTGTTGCCGAGACGACAAAGAAGCTGCCGGTAAGCTACGAAACTGGCCCATTCGACAGTACGGTTGATGACCGTAGATCGAGCCAAAATGTGCTGGACTCATCGACTGAGCACAAGAGCAGTGACTTCAACCGCGATGACAAGGAAGACGACGGCCAAAGCGCGATCCCGAGGCTGCACACGACGATGCCGACGAGTTGTCGTGGTATCGACGACGAGGTCCGCCGTCACAAGCCGACTACATTGCTTCCGGGACAGGAGTTTATACGGCAAAGGAAGCGAGAAAGCAGCCACTTCATCGGTACACGAGTCGTCGCGTCTCCGCAAAAGAAATCATCTGAGTCCACAAGGCACATGTACCCGCGGCTTCGAGCTGCTATTTCGTCAGTTTTCCGGGATTCATCAACTGTCAGGGGTTCGATGCGAAAGAGCAGTTTGAACAAACGCCCGCTGCCCATTTGTTGATACACTGGGTACTGCTCGGCCGGATTTGATCCACACATTTAAAGGCCATGGCCAATAATGCAAGGCAGAACTCTCCAATGCTGAAGACACACCATTGAGAATACTACATATCGCTGAACCTAAAGAAGACCAAAAACTGCCAGACGAGCAGCACCAAGGCAACTGGTTTCGCGTTTAGGCCAGCGTGGATTGCGTACGTACAGTGTCTGATAGGTAACAGCATACCCGGCATTGGATTGCAGTGTTGAAGCCTGTTCAACATTTTCCTGAATTCCATTATCGAATGCCAGCCCCACTCTGATCTTAAATAAACGATTCTCCACGATATCTACGTTTTCCCGACCGTTCTGATCAACAATTCCACTCACCAAAAAGGCATCACCCAAACGTACTTGGGCGGAAGTCACGGTATGGCGAGCCCAATGCCAAACTCTGTCTGTCGACTTCGATGAAGAATGAATCTCCGAATATCTGATCTGCCGGAGGATACGTTCCTCTGGATGTACATAGAGAACGACGCAACATTAGCGACATGGAATTTCAGCAGTGAGATCCAGCAACTATTACGGGTTTGGCCGACAAAAACATCGACCGTTGAATGGAATGGCCTGTATCCGGTAACCCATGTTAGTCTTCCAGTACGAGCCGAGATGGCGTACAGGTCGTACGATTGTCTAACAGTAAATGAGTCTAAAGGCAACGATCAGAGGCATAAATACGGCAACACGCTCCTTCGCCAAATCGGATTTTAGTTTATTCGAAACGGAAGATGTCATATCGAATACTAACTATGGTTGAACTCGAAATTTGTCACCAGCATTACCATCTTTAAATTTATAAGGTATGGCTAGTCGAATGTTCAGTTTTCTGAACTAAAAATACCCTGATTATCTTGAACATTTGTCACAAGAAAAGAATGGGTTGTTTCAAAACCGAAAAATATAAAAATGAATTAGATTATCTTAAAAACGAAGAACAAATGGTGCGACTAACCAAGTCACTTAAAAAAAAAAAAAAAAAAAGCATTTGTTCTTCGTTTTTAAAGATAATCTAATTCATTTTTTATATTTTTCGGTTTTTGAAACAACTCCATTTTATTTTCACCGAATAAAATGTTCAAGATAATTCAGCAACTTATTTTTTAGTTCAGAAAACTAGAACATTCATTTAGCCGCACCTTATAAATTTAAAAATAGTAATGCTGAGTGACAAATTTCGAAGTTCAGCCATAGTTAGTATCCGGTATGGCCTCTTCCGTTTCGGATAACCCCAAAATCCGATTTGGCATCGAATCGAAGGGCTTTTTGTAGGTGTTGCCAGTGTCAATTTTGGCCCAACACTCCTGAACTCGATTGCCTTTAGGCTGGAAACACTGTTAGAATTGTCGTACATTTGCATACACCATCTCGGCTAGAAGGTACCCCAGAGTGTTCTTTATAGGGTTGCAATCGGGACTGCGGGCCGGCCATCTCAAGCAGTGGAATGTTTTTGCTCAGCAAACCATACTATGGATTGCCCCTAGACACATGGATCGAAGTGTTCTCCCAGCTGAAAATTATATGTCATATGTTGCGTCGTTCTCCATGTATCCGACCAAAACATCCTCCAGCAGGATCCAGATACATTCCGGAATTCATTCTTGTCGAAATTAAACAGATTGGAAGTTTGGCATTGTAAGAAAAGGCTCACCATACCATCAAACTTCCACACCCAAAATTACGTTTGGATCTAACGATGCCTTTTTGGTTTGAGTTAAAGGGTGATACGATCAAAATTTGGTCAAGGGAAAACGCGTGTAAATCGGTGAAATCGTTTATTTAAAAAATCAAATTAAATTTCTTTTTCAAGTTCAATTAGTATAAAATTCAGGAAAAATATTCAGTTAGGCTTCCGCTTTTCCAAATCCGAATTGCCGGGCCTTACGCTTGACCCCTGCCATCAGATTTTGTACAGCCACCTTGTCCACCTTCTTCGCCGCAGAAAGCCAGTTTGCCTTGAACTGCTGCTCGTCCTTAGCAGTTTTTTGGTCTTCTTTAGGTTCCGCTTGACAATAGCCCAGTATTTCTCAATTGGGCGGAGCTCTGGCGTGTTGGGAGGGTTCTTGTCCTTGGGAACCACCTGCACGTTGTTGGCGGCGTACCACTCCATGGCCTTTTTACCGTAATGGCAAGATGCCAAATCCGGCCAAAACAGTACGGAACAACCGTGTTTCTTCAGGAAAGGCAGCAGACGTTTATTCAAACACTCTTTCACGTAAATTTCTTGGTTGACAGTCCCGGAAGCTATGAAAATGCTGCTTTTCAAGCCACAGGTACAGATGGCTTGCCAAACCAGATATTTCTTTGCGAACTTTGACAGTTTCGTGTGCTTGAAAATATCTGCTACCTTTCCCCTTCCTTTTGCCGTATAAAACTCCTGTCCCGGAAGCTGCTTGTAGTCGGCTTTGACGTAGGTTTCGTCGTCCATTACCACGCAGTCAAACTTCGTCAGCATCGTCGTGTACAGCCTCCGGGATCGCGCTTTGGCCGTCGTATTTTGTTTATCATCGCGATTTGGAGTCACTACCTTCTTGTAAGTCGATAGTCCGGCTCGTTTTTGGCTCGATGCACGGTTGTAGACGATACACCCAGCTTATTTGCGGCATCTCGGAGAATAGGTTAGAGTTTCGCTTGAAACTACCGGCAACTCTCTTTGTCGTCTCAGCGGCTTCCGGTTTTCGATTTCCCCCGATCCAGACTTCCTGGCTGTCGACAAACGTTCCCCAAACACTTTAATTACATTTGTAACGGTTGATTTGGCAACTTTTAGCGATTTTGCCAACTTTGCGTGCAGTAGCTCGGATTTTCGCGATGCGCGAGCAAAATTTTGATACGCTGCTCTTCTTGCTTGGACGGCATTTTGACAACTGAAGAGTGAATTCCAAAATCAAAATAGGAACAACATTCTACACACACACCTTCAAAATGAGGGGTGTTCAGGTTTTTAAATGCAAAATTGAAAGAAATACGTCAAGTTGATATTGACCAAATTTCGACCGTAGCAGCTGTAGCAATCCGGTCTGTCTAGATTAAACTTTTTTACATCCGAAAAGATCACATTTCAACAATCGGGTTTCCATTCCAAGTAATTTCCTCGCGAATTTAAGCTCGGTTTTGCTCATGGGAACATGTGAGTATCGGGTTTACTTGTGAGGTTTCCTCTCAACTCGATGTTTGGAGATTCGTTCGAAAATACGCGCGATATGTCTGGTCGTTACTGGAACATCAAATTTTTCTCTTTATTCGAGCAGGATAACCGATTTGTAGTAGCTTTGTCTTATTTGCCCTTTTAGCCGCAAAGGACTTTACCTGCTCGTCCTTTTGTAGGACGTTGTTTCATACCATATTGCTCGGCTCCTGCCTTTAACAACGTTATGATTCGTAGTTCCTCCCCCGTCAATCGAGTGCCTTTTGCTATTTCTATAAAGCATTCATAAATCTTATGTTAAATCAACATTTTCCAATACACATCTTCAACTTACCTTCCAAAAAGAAGACCACGAGACAATATTTCCGAAATTCTCAAAATAACACCGCAACACCAAGTAAAACTCTCTTTTTTTGCACTGCGGCTAAACGTATGTCTTAGAGACACTGAAAATTAATTTTTGTTTGTATTACGAAATCGAAGGTAGGACTAACAAATCTATTCGTTGTTTTCTGCAACGAAACTGATTTGTACTTTTTAAGAAGCTACCTTCGTATTTAATGCCACACGCGCAACTGTCACAAGCACTAAGCATTTGTTGACACAGAAAGAACATTCGTTCATTCTACGAAAACAATACAAAGAGCTACGAGTAATTTGTTATCAACAAAAAAGAAACGTCTCTCTGGTGGTTGGAAGAACGACTGACAGATCTACTTCATCGGCTCCAAATATAGTTGAAAAAAAAAGCGCAACCACGAGAAGTTGTTCGTGATTGGGGATTCGATCCTGCATTTTCAGAGAGAGCTGTTATTGAGTCCGTGGTTGATCTCAATAGGGTCTGTTGACTCGTGAGAAGTTAATTGATTATTGTGCATCAGGTTCCAATTCTCGACAGTGCATTCATTTCTATTTTGGGATAATTTAATGCTTCCCATCATCCCAGCAGGAATACGAACATTTATGAGTACGACCGAATAGAAGTAACGATTTGCTGGTCTTCACGAAATTCATTTTGTGCATTGTACAAAAAAGGTATAATGATAGCATTTTTTAAGATGACAAGCAATATGAATGTTTCATAGAATTTAAGAGACATTGGATCTATGTACAGAATCCGTGTTTACGAAACGAGTGAAAGCTAATTTACGAAAATAAATTTTCAGTGTAGAAATGACGTTTATTTATTTGCTTCCTTTAATACCGTAAAGGTAGGTGTTTTCGTGAGATGAGCGTACTTCCCAAGAAAGTGCTCTACACGCTATTTTTAAACAACCAAAAATTGAGTACGATTGACACAAATTCGTCGGATGTATGGCTACTCAAGAGTGAGTAAACATAGTTCGTAGTGGTAAGATGGCGGCTTTAATCTGATCGATGTTTACTTATTGTCAACGTGTTACTCCTAACCATCTTCACTCACTTTTGAGTAGCCATCTTTCCCACGAATTTCATTCCAAAAATCCATTTTTTATAGTATATGAAGCTGTCAACAAAATGGGTACTTTTACAATCAAAATAATGCATATACTCAGCAAAACAAGCTTCAATATTAATAAGAATTTCATAAATTTATCTTATGAAATTTAATGATGATGCAAAAATAAAAAATATGGAGAAACCTGGATTCGAACCTTGAACGTTGAGGATTATAGGTCCAGTGAATTGCCCACTAGTTTATATCAACACTTCTAATCGGTCAAACTTAAAGGCGTACAAGAACAACGTCGTGTGAAACAAAATCCATTCATAAGTCAGCCTTATGAAATTCCAAAGCATCGTTCATGAGTTGAACCTTATGAAATTCATAAGATTATTCGGTTGAGTGTAGGCGAATCTGCTCCGAGCATCAGCTGTGAACGATTATGCCGATGTTTCGTTGCGCACCTTTTTGTTATCGAGTATAGCACGTTATCTAATCTTTTGATTGTTATTTTTGTATTCTTCCCAGCGCTGAAGTAACGATCTTTGATGAAGTTTTTTTCAGAAGCAGATAATTTATCATCTCCATGCGAAGCGCTAGGAGCGGACAGTAATTTTATTGCTAGAACAAATAGACATGAAGAGAAAGTGTATTGATAGATCCGTAAGGGAACGGCAGGCTTTGAAATTGAATAGATGTAAGTTTGAAAACGAGCGGAGGGCATTTGAACGGTAGTATACGATACGGAAAAAAACTTCATCACGTTATCTAATGTTCGGTGTCGCGAGTGATCGAGTGACCGTATACAGGAAACAAAATGTAAATTTACACTGCGATGTTAATATTGATACCCATCGAACTGTATCGAATTCTTCACGAAGCCAGCAACTTGTAAGAAATATCACTATAGAATGTTCCAGAAAGTATAAGCACACTTTCAAAATCATGTTTTTTTTTAGTTTTAATAATTTTATTTGGCAAATCATATTTGTATTTGTGTTTTATATGATATTTCACTCTCGTTTATTCAAAATATTTAATCATAGCCAAGACTCCTAACTTTTCCTCGAACATGACCCATTAGCTTCTGCACAGTGGTACTTCCCACCATTTTGACCACTTTTGGCCAATCTTTTTTAAATTTTTGGATGTCGTCCGCTGGTTTTTGGAATTTTCGAAGCTTTGCTTTGGTTAAAGCCCAAAAAGTCTCGATTGGCCGTGCCTCAGGGCAGTTCGGCGGATTCATGTCTTTCGGCACGAAACATACATTTTGAATTTTGTACCATTCTAAAGTGTCCTTTGCGTAATGATATGACGCCAAATCAGGCCAAAACACTACTTGACCTTTGTGCTGCCTGATGATCGCGATAATTGCTTCTGGAGACATTCCTTAACGTATTTCTGAGTGTTCAGCGTCTCCGTTGTGATGTACGGAGTAGATGTTTTAACACACTCGCATATTGCCTGCCAAACCATAACCTTCTTACCAAATTTTTCGGTACAAATTGCCTTCTCCGTTTCGGAGATGTCTTTGTCTTCGCTTACAGTATAGAATTGTGGTCCGGGAAGCATTATTATACACCCAGAATTTCCAAACAATAACAAATCGTAGAGTTTGCGGGCCCGTTGTTTCACGGACACGGCCTGTTTTGGGTTTTTTCTCTGCTTCCGGTATGTTTTTAGCTCCAAGTCTTTCTTTTGGCACGCATGACGTTACTCGACGAGGCCCTGCGAGTTTTTTTCGCAACATCCCGAACGGGAAGTCGCTGGTTTTTCGCTTGTAGGCATCCCTGATCTTTTATCGATATCCGAACTAACAGGACCGGATTTCCGACCACTCTTCAAACGTACTCTGTTCTGTATATTTTCGAATTGCAGATCGTACCGCTTCGACGATTACACCCTCTTCCTTGGCCAAGTTTCTCAAGCGAGAGTCCGCTCACAGTGCACCATTTGTGCACGATACTTTTTTGGTGTTCCGGAGTAAGACCGCGCATTTTGATAGGTAAAACAAAACCGAGCACTTTTTTGATGCTTTGTCATTCAGAAATGTGGAAAACAAAGGACGCAGCCAAAACATGTTGAAATATTTATCTATATGAAAGTGACCGTTAAAATAAGGTGTGCTTATACTTTCTGAACAGTCATTAATAGGGCAACCTTTGCTTACACTTTAAAAAAAAGTTTTAAGTAAACGTAGCTGACTCGTAGATGCTACGAGGCCTAAACCTGTCTTGAGGCATTGTCTCGCAAATATTCAGGGGGAATGTTTCCTCTGCCTGATAACATTGATAGAGTGTATAAAGAAGGTCCGATCGCCGATGAGAGGCCTCAACAAGTTTTGTTTACAAAAGCTGATATGGCTTTTTCAATTGTTGCTCTTGATAGAACAACTCACAAACATATGCCATTCGCTTCGTTCGAGAATGTTTGTTTTGATTTAAATAAACGGATGTGTTCAAACAAGAAACATTCATACGCGTCGAATGAGGTGAATATCAATTATGTTGACTACTACTATAAAGTTGTTTGGTTATTCTCTCAAGTATGAGAAGCTCTTTGTGACATGTTTTTGTCTGATTGATTATTTTTTCATTTCTTTAGAATCACGAGTTTTAAATTTCTTTTAGGAGTTGATTGTGTAAATCTACAGTGTGTCTCACAATAGGTGTCACCTATTTTCAGTCTTGATTTATTTCAGCAGGGTAATTTTAACAACGGTTTTGATTATACCCGTTTTGAGAGTATTCTTTTGACAACTTATCGCTGAAGATAAATAAGCGATTCCGTTTGTTTATATTTATCAGCTACCGTGGAAGCTATAATGAAGGAAGTTTAAAAATTACATTTGCAAAAGCTTAGACCTTGTCAGGTATTCAATAGCCTTAAGTAGTTCGGAGTAAGTAAGCGTTTTTGTTTGTCTTACCTTGAAACGGTATACTCAACACAAAGGAGGTGCCAGACGAACTGCCAGAACGAAGAAAAAGATCAAAATGTGGGAGAGAGCGAATAATATGTAATTCGACCGTATCTGGCCGCAAATTGAGCAAATAATTTCAAATGTCCCCTGCTTCAATGAATAGGCTCCTCAGATATGATCTGGAATGCAAGCGTACAAGAACCAACGGGTTGAAGGAGCGTCAATAGAAGCCACTTGGCAGAAATCTTTTGGTTCGGCACGGTGACTGCCTGATTTTATTTTCGGATGAAAAGCTCCAACTCCTTCTGGACAGTCATAGTCAACAAACAAAATGATCGTTGGTATGGCAAAAAGTCTTGCCAATATTCCAAGAGATAAACTAGCTGTGAAACGCTTCACGCCTTTCACGAAAAGGAAAACTTCTTCTTCTTTTCATAGAACCTAACGTAAAAATCAACACTGAATATTACATCGAGCAGGTTTCGAAGAAGCATCTGCTTCCATGTGCTGCAACGCTGTATGGGAATATAGGCACAAGGCAAAGAAGACATGAACGTAATGCGCGGAAAATCTGCCCGACTTCATCACAAGCGAAGAATGACCTGCATCTTCACCGGATCTCAACCCACTTAAAGTAGTCAGTTGGTTAGTTTGGGGTAAAATGCTTCAATATATAGTCCCTACAAAAGGGCTTACTTTAGACCGAGTCAAGAAACATTTGGTTGATATTTCGGACCAATTCCACATGAAATCGTGCGAACCAGCTGCGATGGGTTGTCGTGGAAAAGGGTGAGAGATTCAAATGGAATTAATATGGTTTGTTTCTATGACCATATTAATTCCATTATCTCTCAAATGTAAAATAAATGCTATGATTTGGTTGATTTGTTTTTATGCTATCCCATTTTGTTTTTGTAACACCTACTGTGAGACACCCTGTAAAAAACTGATAACCCACCTAGTTAGCCCCAATAACTCAAAGCAAATGAAGGTCTATAGGTACTATAATGATCTGATGATGCGATGATCTCGCCCAGGAGGCAGATGGATGGATCGCAGAATTTCGGATTCTTGGAGAACCGTCCAGAATCACCTGAAGATTTATTTTTCTAGATTAACCGAAGTTTCGGATGGTAACAATTGGCGCAAACCGTACTTGATCATGCTGAGGATACAGAGACCTTACTGGTGTGTTACTGAGGTAAACTCTTAGGACTATCCTGGGGAACCCAATCATGAATGCTGAACGTATCACAGTGGAAATTGCTCAGGAAGACCTGGTATGATCCGTCGAAAAGATAAGTTTTGCTTTTCTTAACGAGGTAGATCGGGTTGTACCGGAGTTGAAGAAATCAACGTTCAAGTTTTTCAACATAAGGTTTCCGATGGTTAGGACCCTACGTTGTGTCCGTAGTATCCCAGGTTCGGATCCTGATCACCGCACCAATACGTTGGGGCAGGTTCGCGATTTCCAGGTGAAATTTCTCTGGGTAATATACCGAGTATTGGCTGTGATGTAGCTATACTAGAGCTGTTACTGTATCCCACTAGGCGTCACTTCTCCTTTACAAGAATTAAGACTTAGAAGAATTAGAAACTGGGGAATGTACTTTATTCGCATTAACTGGTTGAAATACAATTTGGGAGATCCTATTGGAACCTAATGATTTTATTTTATAATTTGAGATAGAAAGAAATCTTATCGTCTACTATGACTAGTTCAGATTTGAATCTTCTCATACATTTATAGCACTACTGGTACTATATTGTGCTAAATTGTAGTAATAGACCATGCGAGCTCGGCAGGAATCTATAGAGACACACTGTGAACTCTCAATTAGTTCAACAAGTGGCATTCATATTTTTCGGTTGCTTGATGGCTTCTACCACTTCATAAATTTGTCAGAGACCTGAGACATAGGCTCACGTGGGTTCACATTGTATGAGGTTGTGTAAGTTAACAAAGTGTCCACCAAGAGCACTGGCTCATACAATAGAGGTGATGGATTGGGATGGGACAGAATGCAGGTCTAGCGGACTAACTTGTGGAATAGATGTCGGTTTATTCTTCAAAATTTTGGTCAGCTTCCAAAACGGTTTTGCGCAATCTGGGTGAGCGGATAGTTTTGAGTTTTGGATTCAGATCGAGTTGATGATTCCGATAATGTACTTGGTTGTCAAATTCACGAGTCCAAGAAATCGCATCATTGATCATTCGCAGTTGTCCATACATATCTTCGGGCGTCTCGGGGTGTGCATCAGAATGAATGATGTCGCTGATGTATCTCTGGAACAGTTCCCAGTTGAGCCGGTGGCAGTTGTGACGAGTCATGAGATGTCGATTGACCGAGACACCAACTTCAGCCACCACTGGATACTAGTCCGATTTGAGCTCCTGGTAGACGACCAGCTGAAGTCGATGGTTTTACCCGGACTCAGTAGCGTGTAGTGACTCTAATCTTGGTCATTCAGGGACGCTTCCTTGATTTCCAGCCCTCGCCTGATTCATCTCCCGTCGTAGTCACTCACTACCTTTTGGATATTTTTGTTGCTTGTCCAGGGTGAGATTCGAACTGACTTCGGCGTGAGAGGTATGGATATTAACCACTACGACGGGGTCATCCCTCCCCCTTTTTCACCAAGGCCTGTGAAGATCATGTTTGGGTCAACGTTCGTATCTACATCGACACCAAGGGCTTCGATGAGTTTTGATGTTCGCAACCCGTTCACACCATTTCCGGTGAAGGGGTAACGAACCTACAGTCGACGTTTTGGTGATGAGATACTGTATGAAATCCAGCATTTGATTGAATTGCTAGTGATCATCATTAGACTTATTGGTTGCTGATCCACGTGGTCACAAATTTCCTCATGTTGAGAAGGAGAGGAGAGTCAAGTTGCACTGGCGAGGCTACGACCCTTAGACAGAAATAAAAAAAAACATATTTCATACTGGGCCAAATCAAGTAAGAAGTGTTGTTTATGCATGTTAGAGATATGGTGCATAAGTAATAGTAACGAATAAATGGACTGATTTTAGCGGTTGTGCATAGGTGATTTCAGTTGCAGCGTCAATCGTAGCAATCCTGTTGTGCACAGAAAAATGTCACTGCGTTATCAATTGATTTTTAGCAGCCATGGTGAAAACAGTCAAGCAACTGCGCTCGACAATTTGTTCGTACTGCCAGTTCTACCTTGGAGATAAGAAGTTGGACATCGTGACTCTTGGTGCCTCATGGTGATGAGCGAACATTTCCGTCTACATGTTTTGATATATTGATAAACTTCTTGAATTTTTTTATTATTCTCTGCTAAACTTCAGGAAAATTTTCTTACCGATTAAATCTCTCAAACAAGGTATGTCACCAAACCATGGAATTATAATTCCTACATGAGTTTGTGTCCTAGCACAATGAACGATGTGAACGACTGGCTAGATGGTGTTTACCTTATTTTAATAAAGTGTCATGAGCAGTGAATATTTATGGTCATATGAATGATTTTTGCATAAGCTGCTTCTTCTCTTCGTCAGTGATTAGCTCTTGGGAAGCTCTTCCCTGATCTTCGAGAAAACTCTTTGCTAAAATCTGGAAGTTTGTCCTAAAGTTTTAGCAAGTTTCCTCATGAACTTCTGATTTTCTTGTAAATTCACAACTAACAACCCAACCTTACCTTCGAGGAACAGTTGCCAAGTTTTTTCCTGAACTTTTCTGATGAGTCCCATCCACAACGGTGTTCTCGCATTTCTGCAAAACTTTTGGGAAAGTTCTCTCCAGAATATCTTGAGAAATCTTCTTAAATTTGTTGGAAGTTTGTTCCCGTACTGCAGAGAAGTCCTTTTCGGAGTTTCAGGGAAGTTTGCTTCTGCCCTTCGGGGAAGCTTCTTGAATTTCTGAAAAAAAAAACCTGCATTAACTACTAGGATGTAGCCCCTATACTTCTGGAAAGTTTTTTTTTTCTGTTTTGTTCAGAAGTATTTCAGAACTTCATGACAGCTCTCTAGCAGTTATGAGAAGTTCCAACTAAGATTTTGGGAAAATTTCTATTAATTTTTGAAAAATTCTTTCATGAGCTTATAGGTAGTGCCCTCTCTGGTAAGTTTTTTCCTGAAATTCTGGTAAGTTATTTCCCGAGCTTATTCTATTTAAACATCTGTTAAGTCTCATCCTTAACTGCGAGGAAAGTTTCACCGAAACTTTGGGATAATCCTCTCTAGAATTTCTAGGAAAATTCCCTTAAATTTTTTGGAACTTTCTTCTTGAACTTCTAAAAAGTCTTCTCCTGTAATTCGGGGAGTTTTCTCTGAACTTCTAAAAAAATATTGCTCAAACTACTAGGAAGTTGAATCCTAGAGGGTTTGAGCTGTTTAATGGAATACCTGTAACTAGAAATTAGAGAAAAATTAGTATCTTCCATTTAATTCCAACTACCTTTGCTTATCTTCGACAGATACGCGTATTTCGTCTACAATGTGCAGACTTCTTCAGAAATATGCGTATCTGTCGAAGATAAGCAAAGGTAGTTGGAATTAAATGGAAGATACTAATTTTTCTTCTAATTTCTAGTTACTAGGAAGTTGTTTCTTTCTTTCTGTTCTTTGATGAGGTTTCTTCATGAACTTTGAGAAATCCTGATTCTCGAAATTCTGAAATGTTCTCTTCTAAACTTTGCGAAAGCTCTCTTGCATTTCTGGAAAGTTCCAACTAAACTGTTGGGAAGTTTCTTTCGGACTTTCTGAGAAGTTCTTTTCTGAACTTCAGAGAAGTTCGCTCTTGAATATCTATGACGTTCTGAGCTTTCTGGAAGTGTGTTCCGGTATTTTTGAGAAATTTCAGATAGCGCTCTTCCTGGTTAGTTTCCTCCTAAACTTCGGGAGAGTTTTGTTTCCTGAACTTCTGGGAAAACTCCAAAAACTCTGGAATGTTCCAAACTTCTAAGTAGTCCTGACTCTAAACTTCTTCCTGAAGTTCTGAGAAGTACTCTCCTGATTTTTTAAGAAGTTCTCTTTTTAACTTCTGGGAAATATGATATTGAACTTCGAAGTTGTTTGGCCCTTCAAAGTACAGAAGGCTCAAATCGTGACGAACGGCAAAATACGGTGGGAAAGTCAAGGACCCGGAAAATTTGCTAAGAAAGAGGATGTGAGCGTCGGTGGTACGAGCTGCAGTTAGAAAATGTGGAGAACAATGTACTTTTGAAGATGCATCAAGGAGTGGTCGGAAATCCGGTCCTGTGACCTGGCCGGAGTTCCCCAAGGATGAAATTTAGGACCCATTATGTTTTTGCTATTCATTAACGACCTTTCCAAGCTACAACTGAAAAGACAAGTTTGAGTATTTGCTGACGGCACATCAATTTGCTGGTGAAACTGTAGAGGCCTTGCAGCGTCAAATATAAGAGGACATAAGCTTACTTCAGAAGTTCTTCAAAGTTAACCTCCTTTCGTTGAACTTGAGTAAAACGAAATATATGATCTTCCACTCTCCATTGAAATGATTTCCATCTCAAAATCCACTGGAGATAAACGGATTTGAAATTGAGAAGGTTTTGGAGTATCCGTTTCTGGACCTAACGCTAGATTCCATTATGAAATGGTCCGCCTATGTCAATAACCTCAAGAGTAAACTTAGCTCAATAAGTGGAGTTTTGAGGAAGATATCAGCCTTTGTTCCACGAGTCTGGCTCTTAAAACTGTACTTCTCGCTCTTCCACTCTCGTCTGCAATACTTAGTAGCCATCTGGGATATGGACAGTAGTTCTCATTTGAAAGAACTGCAGGTCGTTCAGAATAGATGCTTGAACTGATGCTTGACTATATTTGGAAAGCCACACTTACACCATACGTCTGAACTCTATAAATAAGGTAACGCCTCTATCAAGCCGCTCTGTGAACAGCAAATCCATTCGTTAGTTCGAAGAATCCTTATAGATAATTCAACGCACTATAACATCTTACTTTCGAGAATTATGCGGAATCGAGCATCACGACGGGAAGGACACTTAGCGCTATCGAGGGCATACACCGAGTATGGCAGGAGAAAATTTGTGTATATTGGCAGCAAACTGTACAACGAACTTCCACCGAGATGTAACAATGTTCTTGGCCCATACATGTTCAAGAAAATCTTGAGAAAACACCTAAAGCATCAAAGCTCCAGGTATCTTCCTGAAAAGATGCCAGGCCATACCAAGGGTTCTGGACTTTGTCTTGGGAACTCCAGCCTTTACAAAACTCCGTCATCGCTTTATGGTTTCCGAAACGACGAGCTGTTCATCAGCTCCTGGTCAAGCATGCCATGGATTCTGGCCTTCTGTCAGCTTTGCAACCCTTACCACACTCAGTCATGGCAACGTGGATTCCGGAACGCCGAGCTGTTCATCAGCTTCCCGTTATCCGTACAAGGAGTACTGAACTTCGGTCTGGTAGAATCCAGCTTTCTGTCATCTCTGCAACCCTCACAAAACTTAGTCATCGTATGTGGTTTTTGAAACGACAAGCTGTTAATTAGCTTCTTGTCAGACACACCAAAGATTCTGGACTTTGGTCGGGCCAAAGCCAGCCTTCTGTTAATAATGCCAAGGGTGTTGGATTTTGCTCGATGCCATCCGCTAGTTTTACGAATTCCCGTAACGTTGCTTTGGTCAAAGCCAAGAAAGTCTCGAATGGTCGTGCCTCCGGGCAAATTGGCGGATTCGTGACTTTTGGCACATTTTGGCTTTTGTACCACCTACACAGTTGAATTTTTTTTACAAAAATCTGTAAAATTGTACCGAATTGTCAATAGCTGAACGTTTTAACCGATTTCGGTGAAATTTAACAGTTATCCTGCGGGATCCGAGTACCTCCGGAAAAGTGGCCATAATCGAATCATTTCCAAAACCTGGCTTGCGACACATCAAACTTAGGATGCCTGACCATACTGTCCACTTAAGGAGGCCCTGTGGGATCTGAGTACTTCCGGAAAAATTGCCATATTCCGGAAAAATGGTCTTGTTTTTTTATGAATTAGGAACGAATAACATTTCCTTAACCTGATGGTGATGCTACTTCCCGTGGAGGTGCTGAGAGTTTTGAGAAATTTACGCTTGAATCTTTGTTCCTCTCTTTCTTTACAAACTTAAATACGTCTGTTTGAAAAAGTACTCGAGGGTTGTCTTTCACTTCAGTACCTGCAGAGAATTTGGAGAATTTGTTCCAGTAAAGTCTGATAAAAGACAATTCACTAAGTGAATCGACTTGAACTCAATATGTTTCCGGAAGATTTCCGGAAATCACTATATATCATTAATTATTTTATCTTAGTACACCCTTTAGTATTCGATAAAAATGGCACACACATATATACTCATCAAAATTAAGCTGATTATCGGATTTTCTTGAAATTTTCAGGGAATGAAGAACTACTAATGAGTTTTGATTTACAACATTTGTTTTATTCAATTTCGTCTCCCATCCCGAATGCCCGCACCTTCCTTTTCACTCCACCCATCAAATTTTGTACAACCGATTTTCCCAGTGTTTTTGTTGTTTTGACCCTAATTTTCTTCAATTCTAGCTCTGTTTTGGGATGTTTGCGAAGTTCCGTTTTCATAATTGCCCAGAATTTTTGCCTGCCAGATTAGAAACTTCTTTGCAAATTTCGATAGTTTCTTCTTTCGAACATCCTCCGGAACATCAAACTTCGACTTGGCAACGAAATATTCTTGCCCAGGAAGTTGACGGAAGTCAGCCTTGACGTATGTTTCGTCATCCATCACGATGCAACAGGATTTGGTGAGCAGCTTCGTGTAAAGTTTCCGGGCGCGGGTTTTCGCAGTGATGTTTTGTTTTTCATTCCGGTTTGGGGCTTTTTGCACTTTGTAAACATGTAACCCAGCACGTTTCATGATTTTCTGCACAAAACCGACTGACACCTTAGACTTTTTAGCGACATCTCGAATTGACATGTTTGGACAGTTCTTGAATTGTTGTACGACTTTCCTGACCATTTTACTGTCCGTTGGACCACTTTTACGACCACTCCCTTCCTTCCTTTGGACACTCAGACGCTCCTTGAAGGTTCTTATTACACGAAACACAGTTGTATTTGCAATTCCAAGCCTTTTAGCAATCCACCTGTGGGACGCCCCTGGATTTTGATTATGAGTGCACAAAATTTTCTCACGGACAATTTCTTGTTTCGACGACATGACTGGAACTACTGAATGTGTAACTATGAAAATTGGCAGATGTAAATAATACACTATGGATAAGATCTACTCAAATTTCTAAGTTTTTTACTCATACGATTCAAAAGTTACAGAAGATTTTCTGTGTGCCATTTTTATCGAATACACCCTTTATACTGCCTATAATAACATATCTGTTCCATCGGAAAAAACGGTTAATTGAGAAAGATGCTGTTGAAAATTTAATATTAATTTTTAATTTGTTATAATCTAATATGATAGGTGCAACTTATAGGTTTAGTTTTGATATTTTGACGAAATTTTCTGAACGAAACATGCAAATTTATGTGCACCGGCAAAATACAATTGATTCTAATGGATAACAATTTAATAGAAAAAAATCCATGTTTGACAGTTATGCAAAAAAGGTTTGTTCCGTAACCGAGTAACAGTGCTTCTTAAAAATTTGAGCCATTTCGTATTCTAAACCGATGTACTCTAATTGACCGTGTATTGGAAACTTGCATTCTTCCATGCCAAACATAATCGGAAGACCACAGTAAGCCATGTAGAAAAGCCCCCCTCAAAATTCACCAAAACACCCATTGAGATTGTTGATTTATGGAAACCGATAGGGCCCACTAAAAGCACATCATTCCGTCAATAGCTTTCCCATTTTTCACGGATAATTCATTCATCAGTGTTTGATAGCAGTAACCTACCCATAACAATAACATCACGACGGAACACTGCGTGCGCCATGTGGCCCTCCGACACGGCAGCACGGGACTTTGTCGAGCCGGTTTTTGTTTCTTCGTCGTCGGAGTTCGTTCATTCGTCTGCCACCACTGCACTGACAAAGCAGCCAGCATGGTTGTAACGAATTTCCCGTGCTAACCCCAAACCACCACCTCTTCTGCGAGCGAGTGGCGGAAGGACGACAACGGATGGTCGGAGACGAGGACGAGGACGACGAAGCCAACCGACGACAACGGAGACCGAGAGACAACAAAAAAATCGTCCCCACGTTCAGTAGCGCGTTGGAAATTCTCGACACCGGGCGGAAGAAGCACGCGGAATCTCACGACTGCTACGCATTGTTTTTGTTTCGAACTGTCGTCGTTGGCCAATACCAACAGTCGATAGAAAACAGAGTGAAATACGAAGACCGAGATTGTGAGATTGTGTAATTTATGACCGAGTGGCCAGGGTCTTCGTCGTTGTTTTCGGTGCCGTCGGTTCCGCTACCACCACCACCAGCGTCAACGGCTTGGGTCAGTAATAATAGACCCGATAATTTGAAACGAACCGAATTGACCTGGGTCACCGACGACAACGGGACAGCAGCTGCGACAACGGAATCCAACAGGAACTGTACAACGAACAACGTCAACCGGGAAGATCGACCAGTGACAACGGCCACCTCCGACCGCGCCAAGATGTACGACCCGTCCAAATGGAAAGCAAAACGTAAGCTAAGCGGGTCTTTACTTGTTTCTGTGATTTGGCGATGATTGATGGCGATTGAGCGAACGTGGGGAGGGCGACCATGTGTGAGCATTTCGTTTGAGGATTTTCCGACTGTTAGAACAAGAAAGTTTTCTCGAAATCTGGTTTCACATAACTTTCCGTGGAATTTTAAACCAACCGTGTTATTAGCAATGGACGATGATTGATTTATTTGTGATGTTGGCGTTTCAAGTGGGTGGCGTTTCGGGGAAGGTGGGAAATGACGATCGTCTTCTTGTGATGTCATGTTTCATTGCTTGGGGGAGGTGAGGCGAGAGCATATGTTTACGAACGAGTGAGCTGCGGGGAAAGTTTATACTCCGGTGACGGTCAATGGGAGGAAGACAAGTTTACAGTTTGACCGGTGTTCGTGCGATTTAGAGGATTGTCGATAATGTGTGCTGCAGTTCATTGCAACATTTGGTGAGGATTAGATTATGCTTTGGACACCCGAAATCTGTACAAAACTACACAAGATTTGTTATTTCTAATGGGATATGGTTTACAAATTCACACGAACAAAACCTCGTTTAACTGCATTGCTATAAAAGTATCGTACTTTGTGCTTCACTCCAGTCATAAGTGTTTGTACTGACTTGATGGTAGCTCTGGTCCAGAATTGTTGGAAATGTATGGCATTTTTAGCCTCCTGCTGATTTCCGGAAAGCGCAAACTTCATCAGATCCCATTACCTTTCGATTGTGCGTAACTCGGGACTATTGGGAAGATACGATATCAACTTTATTGGCTTCATACCTCTCCATCACGGTTTTAGTATAATGACACGATACCAAATGCGACCAAACAAAGGGTCTTTCAGAGTGGCTTCTAACGAAAGGGGCTTCTTCTGGTAAATTTCCTTATTGATTGTGAGGCTGGTAATGAAGCATTTACTTTTTCTACCACACGAACGAGCCCTTGCCTGACATGGTATTTTTTAGGAATTTTGAAAGATTATTCCAGGTGTTCCATTTCAGGTCATAGCAGAATAGAAAGCCAGTCCTGGAAGATGAAACATGTAAGTTTTATTGTTCATAATGACACATTAATATTTCGTCAAATAATCGCAGTACAGTTTTCCAAAACGTAATTTTGACACAACACATTCGAATAGGTTCGGTTACTTTTATAGTATCTTGTTCCCTTTCTTTTTGTGCATTGTGTACTACTCTTTGAAAACCTTTGCCAGATAGAAAATTATCCCATGAATATTGTCTATCCGCCGTATTGTAGTATAACGGGTGCAATAGGTATTGTTCATTGACAACGATAAAGCATAAGTCATATATTTATTACTCATCTCCTACTCCTATTTGCCGAAGCTAGTGTTGGTTTCTGATAAGCACAGAGTTCTGTTTAAATTGTCTCGATATATTTACGATTTCCTTAAAGAGTACTTACCGGTGACGAACTAGCCCAGGTGGCTTAAAGTCACCTTAATAAAGGGGAAAAAAGAGTACTACTGGCAAACAATACCAAACGACTTGAGAAGTAATCATTGTTTGAATGCTAAGAAACATTTGAATGTTTCACAGAAGATCGTGGAAAAATATGTTTTAATGGATTTTTAATATATTCTTCTAATTAAACATAAGTATAGCAAGAAAAAAAAAGTTTGACAATGCAACGTAAAGCTATGTCCATTTAGAATCCGGAATAATAAAATCATCTGTATCTCGGTAACGGATTGACGTAAAAATAAGTTTAATACACAAAAACAAAGGTAATTTACTGTTCTTTAAGAAAAAATATCAATACATCATTTCTCTTTGTTTCTAATGAAAATTCGCACTTTCTTCTTTAATCCTCTCATTAAACGCTGCAACCTCCGCTGTCAACTTCCTTAGCACATTTGTTCTACATTTTGGTCATCTAAGTCGCGTCCCGAGCCGTTTTTCCACTTTTCTTAAGCATCCGCTTCATTATTGCCCAAAATATCTCGATGGGCCAGAACTGCGGGCAGTTGGGTGGATTTATGTTTTTATCGATGAAATCTACGTTATTATCGCGGTACCACTGGAAGACTTCCCGGCTCTAGTGGCAACTCACCAAATCTGGCCAAAACTTCACGGGACCTTTATGGGCTTTAATGAAAGGTAGTACGCGGTTTTTGAGGCATTCTTGCTTGTACAGCTTCGAGTGCATCGTCTTATTTGTCATGAACACTTTGGTCTTTGCTCCGCAGCTGCATATCCCTTGCCAAATCATCAGTTTTTTTTTGGCAAATTTGTCCATAAAAGCAAACTTAAACTTCGCAGGAACATCTCCTCGTGCCGTCACCATGTTGAATTTTTGGCCAGGAATCTGTCCGAAATCCATTTTGACGTAGGTTTCATCGTCGATGAGCAGGCATCCTTGGTATTTCGTCAAAACCTGCTGGTACAATTTCCGAGCTCGAGTTTTGGTGACGAAACTTTTCTTCAACGTTCTGTTTGGGTGCTTGCTGGCTCGATAAAAACGGTGTCTGATAATCCAGGGTTTGCTCTGACGGTTCTCAGCACATTCTGGTTCAGCTTGCGGTCATATGTTCCACTACGACGCTTACCTTGAGGCACTCGATCAACGCTCTTTCGCTCCCTGAAACGTTTGAGCACATCATACTAGGTAAACAAACTGCTGTAAAAGAATTCTTGCAGCGGTCACTTTCCGTGTCTGCAACACAATAAGTGATTCCGGATGCTAACTGTACAGAACTCTAGAGTCGATTTGAAGAAATTCTTAATGTTCATTAACATAGTTTGAGATTGATGCAGATTTCAAAGTTTACAGTAGAATTCGCACAATTTTGATGTCAAAATCAAATGGAAATCAATTTTTCTTTTCACTAAGTAAACGCCAAATCTGATATTAAATTTAGTTGTATTTTGCTGAAATCTTATGTTCACTTTTCTTAGAGATAAATTGGTTTGTTTCTATAGCCTTTACAGAACTTCAAGTAGAATACTCATTTTGCTATCAACAGGAAACAATTTACAGCAAATTGACTATTTATTTTGCTCTCACTGATAGCAGAATCAGTTTTGAATTTGATGTCACAGGAATAAATTTTTGCTATCAATTTTGATCTTTAACCCGTTTTGGACAGCAGGCTGAGTAGTCATTATCAGCAACTTCAAAACAACATATTAAGTTTGTTATTTGATCTCAGACTCTACTCGGGTATCGAGTGGAATGAATTATTCACTTCTTATTCCATTATAATTCAACTATCCCCTTACAGACACGCGTATTTCGCCTCGGATAAAGAAACCACTGAAGAATCCATCACAATATCCTAGCACTTTAATATTGATATTTCCAAGATTATGGTGGTGCCTTAAACAAACATGATTAATCTAGCATTAAATTTTTACTGATGATAATCAGCCACGCTGAGTTTGTCCAGGTAGTTCCCTTTTCTGGATTTTGCTTCTTATTGCATTTGTGTGACCCTCGCATTTCCAGACTATGCCACTCAACGGCAATATATAACACAGGGGACGTAATGATTTCAGTGTTAGACAACAGATCTCAGGTGATGGTCTGACCGACTTCGCCTTCCCTTAGTTGCCTTTGCTCACCCGGTTGTGGCACGAAATATACGAAGCAAGGCCGGAGAGCCATTACTTGCTAGATCGAATGATGCTATTTCTGGCCACTGAAATCCTCAAGGATAGAAAACGCCGACCTTGACAACTAAAGGGTGTTTCGATCCAAATTGGGTCGACTTAAACTTGACGCATATCCTTTCATCGTGCATTAACAAATTTTGCACACCCCTCATTTTGAATATGTGTGCGTGTAGCATCATGCCTTTATTTAGATTTTGAGATTAGCACTTCAGTTTTCAAAATGTCATCGAAGGAAAAGAAGCATCAGTACTAAAATTTTAAACGTGAACGCTTTAAAAATCTAAATTTTTCTCACGCCAAGTTGGCGAAATTGTTGGGCTAAATCAACTGTCACCATCATCAATACCATCATCATGTAGGGGAAAGTTTCCCCTATACGACGATTCTGTAGGTTTGCGTGTATAGCCAAAGGCTTGCGAGAAAAAGGGCTCAGATGTGTATGTTTACAAATGTTGATAGCCTCTTTTCTAAGGTTGATTTAGATGTCAACAAACTCTTGTACTTTGCAATCACTCAAACAAGCATGTAATCTGCAATCACTCGCGCCACAAAACAATAGATAATCGAAATAATAGATAACGCGGTAGGCACAATGGTGATACGGTAAATATGTTGAAATAATAGTATCGATCGTATTTGACGACCTAATTACCGTCATATATCACCTAGATGCAGTTTTATTGTTCTTTTTCTAAGCTCACTCGATCACTCGCGTCACGTGAACAATAGATCGCCGAAAAGAAAACGAATTATACTTGATTGCAAAAAAGTGCGCAACAACGTATCGTTACAACCGTTCACAACCGATGCTTGAAGAAGACTGCATTTATCCTCTGCTACCGAATGAATTACAAATTCTGCAATAGTAGAGGAAAGGCTTGTAAGATGGAACGGGTTGTAAGATGGAACAGCGCCACTTTTGACATTCATAGTGACAACACGATCGCGCTGACAAGTGTTAACCTCATTTTTTACTATTCTTCAATTTTCATTTGCTTTTGGAGTGAATACACTCATTCGATCTAGCTCTTCCAGGTTTCATTGTTCGAAAGTGGTGGAATAATTAAAATAGCAATTATTTCTAGTGCTTAGTAAGTGCAAATTTTCCATCGATATCAAAAGGTTACCATTTGTGTTGACTAGCATTTTTGGTGTATTTTTATGATCCAAAGGCATTTTCAAACAAATCGTAAAGTGAAACAATTTTTTGATGTATTGTGTTTATGGCGTCATGTTTGTAAGATGGAACACTGTTGAGCTTGTACGATTGAATACATTGTTTTTCGTTTTAAAACATTTGAATGACATTTTTTATGTTTAAAAATGCCATGGAATCAATAATAAATTGAAATATAACAATACATTTTTTGAAATTGCAATTTTCGATGGATTTCGATGAAAGTCCATAATTTTCTGATGACTATAAATAATTAGTTTCTAGGCAAACTTGGAGTTCTTTAGTTCTTCTTTCGAAAATCCTCGAACAAAATTAAACACTAGTTACCATGGTATGAGCAAAAACGAATCGACGAATCTTACAAGCCATTTTTGAAATTGTAATTTTGGATTGATTTTGAAAATAAGCCATAACTTTTTGAAGAGATAAATAATAAGTTTAAGCAAAGTTGGAGCCTAGTATTAGTTCTTTCTTTCGAAAGATGTCTTTGGATTTGCGAAAAAATAAAAATTTATACATGTTAAACATGAGCAAAAACGATCGTGTTCCATCTTACAAGCCTTTCCATAACATTTTAAAATCAACATGTTCATGTGTACTAGTGAGATAGTGATTTCGCTTCAATAAGTTCAAACATTTTAGTGAGATATATAAAACTATTTAAAACTTCCTTCACTTCATTATTGTCAAATTGCCAACATTGCTCAGTATACGCCAACTAGCGTCTCCATTGATTCATCTGGAAGTCCTTTGTGATCATATGACTCGTAGGCGAATATGAACTTCAGAGGAACGGAGCTAGGTCGCACCTCCTGTCAACTCACCATTTGAAGCCCTATGTAACACTATGCTTAATAAATTCAAAAGAAAGAGCACATGTATTGCTTGTCATCTTACTTCATCTAACTCATACACGTAACGAATTTCGTACGGATCAGTCAATCACTGCTCCTCTTCTATCATATCCACACATGTTGTTGTTGCTAGTGAGGAGAGCTAAAATCATTGTTTATCTCCATGTAAAAGAAAAAGTTTCACATTCTTGTTAAAAGTTAAAAGCTGTGAAATCATCTACCCCTTCTCACACTGCTTCTCAAAAGTCACAATAACCACGAATTTAGTAGCTTCTTCTTCTTCTTCTTTTTCGAATTTCAAACTTATTTGGCCTGCAATTCGCTTATTGCTTTGTGTAACTTGTGTTCCGAATGTACTTCCACAGTTATTAATTGAGAGCTTTCGATGACAGGTACCAGTTTTGCATTTGTATGATTGTGTTGGCAGGTATCAATCATACCCTTTGCCCAAGAGTCGAGAAATTTTCCTTAACGAAAAATTCCTAGACCAAACCGGGAATCGAACCCAGTTACCTACAGCATGGGTATAGTTTTGTAGCTGCACCTTCACCGATTAGCGAAGGAGGACTTAGGAGTATTTAGTCACACCTCTTCCGAACAAGACAGGATCAATTCCAATATTAGAAATATAAAATAAATCAGCTCAAGAATTTCATATTCCAGCAGACAATAAACAGATCCCTGTCAAACATCCACGCAACGTACATACCGGAAACCTTCTTTTTGTCATCGTCATCGTTTGTCATGTAGTCCCATATATTGTTTTCATACAGCAAAACGAACGTCCCAAGTAACACTACTTATCATATTAATGTTAGAAATACACCCTTTAGAAAAGCTCAAGTTTTTTCCCCAACATCAAAAACTACTTTCATACACGCATATAACCGAAAAAGCGTCCTCCTTAGCTTAGTCGGTAAGGCGCAGCTACAAAGCAACACCATGTTGGAGGTGGCTGGGTTCGATTCCCGGCCCGGTCTGGGAATTTTTCGTTAAGGAAAATACCTTGACTCTGGGCATAGCGTATGATTGTACTTGCCACACAATCATGACCAACGGGTGGCAACTAAAATTTTGGATTTTTCTCGAGGCCTCTATGCTCACACAACAAACGAGCTCAGAGAGAACAAGAGTGGTATCGTTAGCTCTTTCTCTCCTCTTTCTGCTAGTATTTTCTGTTTTGTTTATGCTTGCTCAGTTTTGCTCCAAATGCAGCGTCGAAACAAGAAGTATTTCGCGTGTGCGTTGTACAAGAAGTTCTACGAACTGCACAGAAATCTCGGCAAAACGTATACGGTACAAACATTTTAAAAGCGAAAATGTTGGTGACTTCGACTGTTAACCATATCCCGATCCCCAAAACTGCTCGCAAGCAAGGTATTGAAGACCAGCCAAAATTGTGGACGCAAGGACTTCGTCTCTTTCTCGTGCCTTCAACAACAAGGCATCCACTGAGCTACACAGGATGCCGCAAAAAAGTTCAACTGTTCTCACCAGTACATCTGCAAAACATTGAAAAGAGTCGGAATAAAGTGCCGAAAGAAGACACGAGCCCTGGAATATACTGATGCACAGATTTCAACGCTGAAACTCAATGCCGTTGGTTGATTAAAAATTATTCCGGAAAAAGTTTCTGTTTAGCGACGAAAGCTACTTCCTCTTTCGAAGACGCAGATTCCCGAAAACGATAGATACTATTCAACGGATAGTTCTGTCACACCCCAATATAAAGTATAAGTTTAAACATAAGTTTGAACAGAAACGAACGGTATATGCCATTTCCGAGAAAGGCATTTCTAAGCCATGGTTCAAGCCTCTGGTTTGGCAATCAATCAAGATGTGTACCAGAACGAATGTTTGAAGAAAATTTGATCCTGTTTCTATCAAAACATCATGCTGATGGACAATATGTGTTTGGCCGAATGAAGCGTCATCGCATTACGCCATAAAAACACAGAATCGTTCCTGAATACCCATTCGATCCCATTTGTGCCCAAAGGCACAACCCGACAAATTCTGCCTCGGTGTTCGCTCTCAATCGAAGATTTCTTCGGGGTTTTGAGTTCCCTTGGTGTACCAAAAATGACCGGAGAGCCAGCTGAATTGCAAACAGTCGATTGGTAGAATCCATGAAGATGCACTCGCAAAGTTGACATGGAGGCCGCACAACGCTCCTGTTCCAGGCATCAACTGCAGCCTCTGCGAACATCTGATTGCGAATTGCTTTCAAATGTTCACTTTGTTTTTTTGCAACAATGGACAATGTATCTTTTATTTGAATAAACCAAGATCTTCTTCAACCATGCTTGTCTCCTTGACAGCTTGAGAATGAAATTCCAAAATTTTGGTTGCCACCCGTTAATGCAAAAATGGTAACTGGCATCGAAAGCTCTCCAATTAATGACTCGTGGAAGTGTATTTGAGAACACTAAGTTGTGAGCAAGCAATAAGCTACAAATGTATTTTTTAACATACTCTCAGGTCAAGTACCAGAGTTCTGTAGAATATATAATAAGACAAATATTACGTTACCTATGGATGCTTAAAACAGCGTACTTATAACATCATGATTTGTTTGTCAAAGCAAGTTACACGGTAGTAAAATGAATAAAGTTAAAATAATATAAACAAGATTTTCAATGACGAAAGGATATCGTGGCCAACGATATTTTTATGCGTTAAAAATGCTTATTTCTAGGATTTTTTTTTCTCAGAGAGGGCAGATCTAACAGTGTAGAGACTTCTCCTCTCTCGGTCTTTTCATTTATTACAGCGCGATTATAAAACTTTTGAGGGATTCTTTAGTGTACAGATTGAAGATACTTAAGCAGTTCTGGCTAGCATACTCTCACAAGAGGAGAACGAAAACGTAAAACTGAATGGAATAGGAATGAAAGAGAAAGTAATCAAAGAGAGTCTCCTCAATTTCACAGTTAACCCTAATGAAAAAAAAACCCCTAGATTTACTATATCTTTTCAAATAGGTCGAGTCAAATGATTATATGTACGGCTCCAAGGTTAGCAGTGCAACTATCCGATTTGCCTTCCCTAATTTTATGCGCCATTGATTGATTAAAAACCGTAGAAGGTAGGAGATTTTTTTAATGAGATCTAAATACCAAACTGCTGACGACGTGTGATTTTCAAAGCCTACAGTGCTGTGTTCTTCCGCAGTACGGGTAAAAAAATTAGTAACACATTTGATTTTCAAATGTTGCGATTTTTATTTTCTGCTTATTTTTTTTGTTAAATTGTTACAGACTAACGTCACGTATGACGGAAAAATACAAATTGCAATTTTTGTTGCCGCTGTGCGTGGCTATATCTCAAATGACTCACCCATAAATATAGCGTAACAATTTATAACAAATACTAAACCAACCTCCTAGCTGTTGCGCTTATGTAACAATTTGAATTAATCCTATGCCCTAAAATTCGGCTACTGTTTGAAACAGTGAGTTGCACCACAATCTTTACTTTTAGGTAGTATTATATTTTATTCCAATATTTTAAACAAACGTTTATACATATTTTCAGCCATGCATTGGAACCACAATCTATTCTGAGCTCACTTCACTTGTTTGCAGAACGATGTTAAACACATGATACCAAAGTTCATCTTGAATACAACCTATCAACATAATTACAATCAAATCAGCAGCATAGCACGGTATTTCCAAACAAACCACAATTAAGTATGTTTGACACAAATCAGTCAAAAAGTATGGCTACTCAAAAGTGGTAAAGACAGTTTCAGGTAGTGGTGGCGATGACAAACAGTCACACGAGTCTCAAGCGAAAAGGTTTATAATTCCAAATGCTACAATTAGTGCATACAGACTTCTGGAGCCGAGTGCTTTGTGCTCAAAATTTACAATGGCCTGGTAACGTGACACGGCCCGAGCAGACATCATTTGAAAAACATTGGCCAGGTTCAGCATGATACTCTCGTCGTTTCTGCAACATGGAACGTGAAACTACTCGGAACAATCTGCTTCGCGGTTAGTGATGCACTGTGTACAAGAGCAGACTTAAATTTCTGTACAGTGGCTATATGCAACCTGGAAGAAATTTGAACATGCAATCCTGGTAAGGTGGGTGGGTTTATAAACTCAATTTTCTTGCTGACTGGGAGAGACGCGTCTAGGTTTATCACTGACAAATGGTGATCTAGCTTTGACAAGAATTAGCAGGCAAACAGGTATACCACAAAGTTCAACTCCAGTGGATCACTGTGGAGTTCCACGCCCCAACAAAAAAAAAACAGTCACTCGATGTTTTCAAGAAGTAAATCTGTTGATCGAACAAACATTGAATAAAAATGTGTCATTGTTCTGATACCACGTTTGAACTGAATATGTGCAGAAAAACATACCGAAACTTTTTCATGATCAGACATGTTTGTATTTCATTCAATGTCTTCTTTACAACAAAGTTCTTATATTCTTTGTTTTCAAAGAAGATGTTTCTGGTGTTACTTGGGCGTTCTTTAAACAGATCAGATCGCATTGATTTGATTGTTATTGGATTTGTTTGATTGAACAATTTTGGGAAACTATTTTACCCAGACAATGACATTAGAATCAATTATCTTTAAAAAAGAAAGAATTATGTTTCTTTCTGGATCACATTACTGCTCTAGTTACTTAAGTTGTAGCTACTATTTTCAGTGTTTAAAAATCTTGCTCAATAGTTCACCAATATTTCAGGCAAGCAGTATTCTAATCAATGTATTCTTTTTCGACTCTGACCTTGAAGTACAATTTATATAGTTATAATTTAACGGCGAGTTTCCAGTTGGCAGAAGCCATGTATGATGACAGTCACGGCCACTCTTGCATCTACTGTGGCACGGAAACTAAGTCCGATGCGAGCTTCCTGGCTGTTAGACTTGACTGCTTGCACAACAACTGATTATCCTAGAATTATGCCGTCATGAAGGGGCCAACAGGGTTGAGGGACTGATATAGCAACATCAATTTGCTACGTATCCACACATCCTTCCAACAACAGATTGAACAAAAAGAGCAAGCCATTCAACATGCGAGGATGCCCCAGAATGGTGGGAGAGTCGCCCCTGTCACACAAACTGTTAGCAATAGTTGTGATCACTTCCCCATCCAGAGTGCTTCAATTCGGTGTCCTGATGGTCCTCCCATTCCCATGCTAGAAATATTCATATTATAGTGTATATATTTATGTAAATGAAAGACGGTAATCACCTGTATCACATTATGATCTCCATCTGGTGGATCCTGAAAACATACAGGTTTATAAAGTACCAAAGGAAGAGTTCTGTGGTTTCATCCAGTGCTGGCGGAAGCCATCAAGAAGCAGCAACCCGGACGTAATAACACCTGAAAATAACAGGGCGTATTTTTAGTTTTATCATTTTTAACTCAATAATATGTATATTTCTGCATATATTGTATGAAAAGCTAGCGACTTACTATTATTAAAATGAGCACAATAAATGGTTTAATGAAGCTTTCTATGGAAAATAGAATTTTACTTTCAGATTCTAATCTTTACCCTCTGCTTTGCCGTGATTTTGAACATTTGCCCTTTTCAAATGTGAGTCTAGATATGACAAATTTCGTCTTTTTGGCAGCGCATGCATGTGGTAATGAACACAATGTAAATTTGATAAATGGAACAAATCATTTACGTTCCAGAAACAACAAAATAACGATTAATAATCAAACGTTCAGTTTCGTAGTATAAACTAAACAACAGCAGATGGCGTGAATGATAAACACATTATTCAATCACTAGAATGTATTCTGACAACGATTTGTCAATGGTATCTAATGTATCTTCTTAGATATGCTTGCTCAACAAACAGAATAGCACCAGAAACAGATACAGAGAGTCATTTTTTGTCACGTCGGTTGTGGATATAGAGGTTGGGTAGCCTGGCATTTCTAGGAATTTACGCTTAAAGTCACAGCACTGTAAACAATTCGACCTTTGACGATTTTGTCTAGAATTGAAGAAAATACACAATGCTATTATTGTTCACGTACGAAAAAATGGGTACTTTAACAAAATACGCATACCATTAAAACTCTTATGATTTTCAAGAGACCAAAGATGGTTGTTTTTCATTCATTAATGGGTAAAAATATCTACATTCTCCTTGGTTTGCCCATAGCAGAAAGTGCACTGTTCGAAAAATTTAAAAAATCTCGCGTCCGGACCAGTCTAGAAAACGCGTACAATATGGAAGAACTGAAGGCTAAATTGATAGCGTACGCGGTTAGTTGATATAATAACATAAAAGTAATTAATCTTGAAAATTACTTTCCATGTCAATAATATCAGATGATGCCTACGATTTTTTGTACATCTCACCAGATGACAGATTCTAGGTGCCTATGAGGAGTTTTTTGACATATAGCAGGATTTGGCGATCATTACACTGACAATTGAGGTTAATATTATATATTCCTGCTGATCTACTTGTTTTCTTTGACCAATTGAGTTTTACATTTGCTGAATTCCGAATGCCGGAATAATGAGCTGCAGGAAGTTTTGTGTGCTATGTCGCATGGAAACTCAATGACGATGG
>JASCZW010010277.1:0-37534 GCA_034211315.2 Aedes japonicus
TGCAAACTTGTGGCAAGGCTCCACGAACATCAGGAGAACTTCCGCTGAATTCAGAATGACTTTAGAATGATGTAGTTTACGAACTTTACTAGAAGTTCCATGAATTTCAGAAGGAGTCCCTCACGAACTGTAGAAGTAGTTTCTACGAACTTCTAGTATAATTTACAAACTTTGGAAGATGTTTCATGGAGGTTGGAATGTATTATATTGAAAAAAAATACTTTTAATCGGAAAGTTTCACGAGTCTCTCAGAAAAGTTTTATAACCTGCAAAGCTTTTCTTAGAAATCAATAGTATTTTCCAAACGTTTCTCTAAGAAGTTCAAGAAAAAAAAGTTCAGAGCAAGATCAGAAAAGATTAACAAGAGATATAGGAGAATATCCTTGAAACCTAGGAAACTTCTTGAATTACCTTAGAAAGCTTTAAAAGCAATTTATTAAGAGTTAAATAGAAACCTCAAAAATGATCTAGGGAAAGTTCCAGAAGAAACTTCATTTAAGGTGAAAAGGAACTTCAGGAAGTTCTTCAGTGCAAATAAATGAAAACCCTAACTAACGTCAGAAAAGTTCCAAACAAATTTCAGAATGGAACACTTCTGCATATTAAAAGATCTAAAAGCCCTATAGAATTAAATCAAAGCAACTTCAGAGATGATTGCAATCAACTATCAAAAACAAAATGAAAATAAACAAGAGAAAATGAAAATACAATAGACAATAGAAATAAGTACTTTATTTGAGACATCCAAGAAAAATTCAAAAAAGTTTCAAGGAAACTTCGGAAAATCTCCAATAAAACTTAAAGAAAGATTCAAGTTAACTTACGAAAAACTCCGCGGGATTTGCCGAAAGTTTCGAATGAGCTTCCAAGGGGTTATAAATGAACTTCATAAAAAAGTCAAAGGTAGGTCTGGTCAAGCCAGTTGGAAAGATTTACGTGGAAGGAAGAATGTCATTCAGCGTATTTGCAACGTACACATATCGGCACTTTTGGGGAACAGAGACAACAGAAGTGCATTCCTGACGAGACATAGCTGTCGATCTAGTTGACTATTCTATGTTTACCCATCGACTTTTGACAGTGTCGTCGTTGACCTAACGAATGTTTACTTTGCATTCATTTTACTTATATCCATTGCACTGTTAGCGCTGTCGACTTAATAAGTGTTATCCGACCTGCAATTTTTTGCTGTCAGGTCTAATGAGAAACGTCTCGCGCGACTAAGCCTATGAGGCTTCCCATGAGAAGTTTCTCAGTAAACCTGACAGCAAAAAATATTGTGGGTCTGCATAACACTATTAACTTGTAAGTGCTAACGATGCTGAATGTAAATAAAATAAATACAAATGAAACATTTGTCAGGTCAACTGAGAACTGTCAACAAATCATGGTAAACAAAAATATCAGCTGATCGCAGCTGTCTCGTGGAATGACTTATACAAATCTCTCTTTTTCCGCTTTTTCTCTCTCTCTTTCTTTTGCATTCTTATGGCCCAAACACAATGTGAACGGAAACGGAACGGTAACGGCAAGTTTGACAGTTGTTGAAAATGACTTCTATATGTCCAACTAGAATAGGATTGGATCCAGCCTGTTTCCTTTCAGACAAGCAGGCTTATTCGTATCGGGCTTTTCCGTTGCCGTTCAGCTTCCGTTATCATTGTGTTTGGGCCATAATTCATGTTGCGTTTGAACTTATGAAGTTTCTGTGCATTTCAAGTAAGTCGTACGAAAAATCTACTGTACTCCCGGTAGACGTAGTCGATAGCATATTCTTTCACTGTGCTAAGGATAGAACCACCGAGCGCTCTTGTGAATGGAGAGCTACTGATCGGATGAAATTCTATGAATTTCACAAACTGCAGTTCCACGATTTGAAAAAGGTTTCGCTTCTAGAAATGTTCTCTTAAGATCTGGAACAGTTTCCGAAACTTTAGAATTGAGCTTCTGGAGTAGTTGAATGAAAATTTTAAGAGAAGTTCCAGGATCTCCAGGAGAAAATCTACAAACTTCAGAAGTTGTAGAAACGTCAAAAGAAATATCAGGAGAACGAGAAGTTTCAGGAAATTCAAGAAGAGTTTGGCCAGCTAAATTAGATGTTTTATGAAATTCAGAAGTTGTCCCAGACGTTTCCAGTATCTCGAACTACAAGAAATGCTTCCTAATCAGTGATGAAAATTGCCCTAAAAGCTTCATGAACTTCAGGGAAGAAATATTCATATCTTAGAATATTCCCGAACTGCCGACCCGCTTATTTTCGACTGATAGCACTTTCCCGAGCGCAGCAAACTTTTCGCACCACCATGGCCTCATTTTCACGCTACTCTCACACCCGATAGTAATGATGAAACGACGATGACGAAAGCCCCGCAGGGGTCCCCTCCGCAAGAACCCGACAAACAAAAGGCACTCGAAGCACATTTAAAAACTCAAAACAAAACATCGCCTGGCGTTTGCTGCAAATGAGTGCGCACCGGGCCCCATTCTCGAACACCACCACCACAACAATCATAAATAAGACCGGGAAAGGAAGGAAGTAACGAATTTATAAATTTACCTAAAACTAAAAGATTATAATTTGTTTCGTTTCTGCCGGGCTTACCTCCTCCTTCTTGCCTGGGTTTTTTGACTTTTTGAATCATTGACTGACGGACGGAGCGAACGAAGGCTACTGCGATACCCCGTACAGTGCAGCGCTGCCAGCGAACGACCTTCGCTCGGACGAGGCAACCTTTTCCAAAAATTATTAATCTTTTGTTTGCGTTAAACGTTAATTGTTGACGATCGCGAGGAATGTGCCGCCACATGGCTTGCTACGAGAAATAACAACCTCCTTGAGTTCCGGCCGACCGAATCCCGAGAACCTTTGCGTGTTTGGGATAATTTCAAGTTTTACCTAGTTGGGTTTTTCTTTTTTTGGGGGGCAGGTCGGAGGGCAGTTTAGCCCGAGGGGGTTTTGATTGATGCTTCGAAAACCGGAAGGTGATCCGGAATAGACTGGGCTGGATTTTTCGGCCTGATTTGGTTTGTTTTGCTGCTAGGTTAGGTGAACCTGCTTTGGGGCTTCGTTTTGGGGCTGGGGGTGCCACGGCCACTTTGGTATGTAAATAAAATGTTAGCAAGGTAATGAGCCCCTTCGTGATCAGTCCCGTGTGCGGTTTTGCTTCTGCTTTTCTGTTTTTTTTTTCGGACATGCAATTACCGCAATAAAAAGTGAAACGGTTCCCAGGGCTGGAACCGGAAGTGTCGCAAACACCGGCCGCAGGATAGGACATTTCCTGAATTGAGGCGAGATCGGGGGCGGTTGATAAGGAGTTGAATATGCCCGTTTGTGTTTGGCTGTTTTCCATCGATTGCGCCCGTTTTGACATGCGGAGTTAACAACGCCACAGGGGTTCCGTTGTGCACTTTTTTGATAGATAAGCAAGATAATCGGTCAACGAGGTGGGATTGTGCGAGGGGCGAGTGACACACAGAGCAGGAACATAGGGGGAGAATGTAAGAACGCGACATAATGCGGTATATGCTGCCTAATTGCTGTAAATTTGTACCAGAACCCGGTGCAAGCCGGCAGCGTTTAGTGGGAAACAGTCGTTAAACCACACTTAAATGTTTCGAGTGCAATTTCGAGACGAGGTGAGTGCAATTCTTCGGAGCAGGGGATCGGAGCGGAGCTCGGTCTCTCTTTGTATGTATGATACGTGTACAGGATGCATTTACATAAACATAAACCGCACATTATTAAACTCATTAACTGTGCTCTTTTAGCATCGGGCAGCAAATGTTAGCGCACGGATGGCTGCCTCTAGGAGAGTGCAAAAACCACCACCGCCGCTCGTCCGGCCTCGTTCCGTGGTCGTCGAATTTTGCGGATCAGAAAGGTTGCTCCCATTTGCCTGAATATCACGGGGTGGGACGGCGAACGCCCTTGGCAGCGGGACGCCACACATTTGCGACCATTAAGAGGGGCACGATTGGGGTTGGAGAGGGGAGTGGGGGGCGTAGATGTTATTTACATTTTTACTAGCCAATTTGCTCCAACCAGGGGGAGCTGGTGTGAGGCACTTTCTTCCCTGGTTCCTCTCCAGCGCGCTGAAAAATTCCGTCAATCAGAACTTTTCGGAAAGCACTTTGGCAATCGCCAATCGTCGGATCCCTCGTTTTGCCGCCACACACGTCGTGCTCCGTAATTCCCCGTTTGCAACAATTTGTGTTATTGCCGCCACGCAGCCCCCGTGGATAGACCCCATTCACACACACACGAACACGCATCACGGTGTTGGTGCCAATTAAAGGCCGATAAAAATCAACCATCGAGACACCGCCGCACGTTGGACTCCGATTGCAATTAAGTCCCATTCGCTTCTGTCCATATACCAGTTTGTCTTTGCGGTCAGGGTGACAGGGGGATGCGGCGTCGCGGGTTCTAATCCCATTCGCACCGAGCAGTATTGCAGTACTAATTAGATAAATCAAAAGCCAAAGCGAACGTTTAATCTCGTCTCGGCAGGACGGCGTGACGAGGCTCGGTGCGGTGCAGCGATCATGTAGGCAAAGTATCGTTTAACGTTTTGCGGTTTTCCTCCCATATAGCTTCTATTGCTCGGCAAACAGCAATTAAGCGTCATTTATGAGTGACGTGTTCAGAAATCAACACCGGAATGCGTCAAGGTTGCTCAGGGAAGAAGGGGTCCCGGGATTTAATATGTAAGTGTTAACAAGCCGCTCAAACACCTAATTGCTGCTGCGATAAGCCAAAACTACATCAATTTCAGTGAAGAACATCAGTGATCAATTATCTTGTCCGGGTCATCAAATTAATCAAGTAAGTTTGGAATTTTATCGACACAATATTTAATAAAGTTAATACCCAACCGCTAATGACAGCTATCACCTTCGCGATCGCACTCAAATTAACCACAACGACTACACCACTCGAGCAGCAATAGCAAGAACAAGAAAGTCGTCCGCCGTCATCGCCCAGACCATGGTTGCTATGTGTACATAGGGTTTCCCATCGAAGCCTACTAAGCTCTCTCGTCACAGCGCTTAACGAACGCCACCGCCTTCACCGCCGCCACCGCCTTCACCGCCGCGATGCAAGCGATGCACACACTCGTTTTTATTAACGAAAATGAAATTATGATTATAAAATGTTAATTTGCAGCCAAGTGTGCAGCGAGGAAGCGAACGGCGCACAGAACGATCATTTAACGAACCATGAAAAAGTGTTTTTAATATGTACATACTATTTCCCCCTGTTCGCCCCATTAAGGTGGGTAACTCATGAGGGATTTGTGATCGAGAACCACAACCTTCACAACAAGTTGCGAGTTTATGATGAATAAAATTTCCGTTCTGCTGGCCGAGTTCAGAAAATGAGGAGCTGACCGCGACCGTGAGCTTGAGAGGCCTCCCCCGCACTCCCGGTTAAATGGATTAACAGCCAGAGCGCGCCGCCAAGGGGCGAGAGTCACCTACTTTCCCTTCGCGATGGAGGAGGTGTTCGGGGGAATTTTGTTCCTTGGTCCCTTGGTTGGTTCGCTTCCTTTACTTTCGTAGTAATTTATTGTTAGTTGTACTTAATTAATGTTGTTAAAATGCTTTATTAAATGCTTTGCTACGTTCGCGGGTCGCGGTTATACGCGGATGCAGCTGGGCAGCCGCGTTCAAAAGAAATGTGGAATGGAGGGCAATATTGTCGGATTGTTCTCAGGAATAAAAATGGGTATTTCAATACAAAGTATTATAAATGGGTATTTCGATTTCGACAAAAAGTCCTTGTTTTTTCAGTTCATTGTAAGGAGCATTAGTTGCTGAGTATAACACGTACACGCTAAGAAAAAAGTACACAGCGGAGCAGTTAAGTGTGGGAAGCCAACTTTTAGTATAATCATGTTTACCTACCCATGGGTACAAGTTACTTACTTTTGGGTAATTTTTTTAGCGTGTAGACGTTCATTTGGATTTTTAATAGAAGATATATATGATTTGACGTTTACTTAGTAGTTGACAGCTTGCTGTCTTGTCAGAGTCTTTCCGATGGGTAGTAAGAAGATGCAGTTAGCTAATGTAATCGTACTTTTATTCAATTATTAAATTGGTATAGTTGATGAGAGTATGAATTTCAGTTGCATTTTAGCTTATTTCCAGTCAATTTAAACTCTGAGAAAAATTCGATGCTCAATTTTACAATTAATGGGGGTTATGATGACTATGACAGTATTTCAACCGACTACAATCATGATCAAAACAACACACTTTGAAGTAATGAATTTTACACGCGACGTAATTCATGTTTGTGAAAATTCAGAGAACGTAAACAAAGATTTTGTGTAAGATTATGTCTCCTGAAACTGACACATACGCAATTGAGTTTGATTGTATTTATTTTCTCATCTCTTTCAACCCATTTTTATGTGCTAAATGACGCTTTCCTGTGTCGGTAGCAAGGGGACAGAAACTTACATGACATTTTGAAGGTGCAAACCTTCAAAAATAGTCGATTCAACATTTACTTTAGGGTCGGAATAGTCCTTGTTACCAAAGCCATAGTCAAGTATGCCATAGAACGTAAGCAATTCGATCATTTTCATGGTTCTTGTAATCATTATATGCAAAAGACATCCTGACCATGATTAAATTGTCGGTACAACCATGGAATTTTCCTCAGTGCAGTGAAACAGTTTCCAAATATGTACTTTTGATCAAGATTGCAACACTAGCATTCCGTCAGTTGCACCGATTTGACATTTGAGTTGAAGGAAAGCAACGGTTTATGTTTCGACAATCGTGCATTTTCTGTCAAGTTGAGCGATTCGGAGCTAATTAAAATTAATTCTTCAAGTCAAGTTGATGGAATCCATGTGAGACACCGTTTGGGTAAAAAAAGCCTGTCCACGTAAAATTTCGGACACTTTTCTTAGGTAGGTTTTGATTTATTTCACGAATCGCTGAAACGTTTCACTCAAATGACAGCTGAAACTCTACACTTCATTTCGTGGTACAACATGTTTACATTCTTGTTACATTCTTGTTACATTCAGAAAAGCAAAATCCAAATTTATCGATATGCGATCTTGCCAAGAAACTAAAACTGCCGTGTTTTGTGTTTTGTGTTTGCAAATCATTTGACAAATGCTTGACTGTGGATCGGAAGGTTGGAAGTGGAACAAATCGAACAGTATGCTCTCGAAAAATGAACTAGAAGGTGGTAGCCATTATTGCGAGAAATCCCAATCTTTCTGTGCGAAATGTGGCTCGCAATGTTGGGAAGTCAAAATCATACGTACAAAAAGTGAAGCAGAGGCAAGGACTGAAGGCGTACACAATGAAAAATGTGCCCAACCGTGAAGACAAGCAAAATTTAACTGCAAAAAGTCGTGCTAAGGAGCTTTACACCAATTTTTTGCAAACATTTTCTTGTATCATATTGTATTACGAAACACACGTACTCGGAGACAAACACTCGAAGAAGTATTTGATTTGGCAGGCCATATGTAGTTGAGGTCGAAAATCTAAAAGTTTCATCTCTACCGGCACTATCAATAAGGATGTGTACGAGAAAGATCAGAAGCCACGACTCTTCAACTCTGTTTTGGCCTGATTTGACCTCTTGTCACTTTGCGAAACCCGTCCGAAATCCCGTATAAGGTACAAGAGGTCAAATACGTGCCAAAAACAGCCAACCCACCAAATTATCCAGAACTTCGCCCAATAGAAAAGTACTGGGCTCTAGTTAAGCGGAAGCCCTTCGAAACTAAGAAGAAAGTAAATGGTACCGATGATTTCAAGAGAAGATGGAGAATCGTCACGGGGGCGTATCAGAGGACCTGACAGTCTCAATTCCTGAGGTCAGCGTGAAACTGACTAATTTTGATTTTGTTCAAAACTGGCCTGAACAGCGGCTATGTTCTCTGCTGAGCGTACGCGTAGGATTTTGAGGCTTTGTATCCAATGGAGTAAATTCACGTTTCAACTTGCCGATTTGCTTCGACAAATTGCGAGCCAGAAGGAGCTGAATGGTGACCATGTTTTGCACGATAGGCTCTTTGAACACCGACAGAACTTGTCGAATTTGGATAAAATAATCGAACAATTTCAAAAGGTTGCAGAAGATTGAAACTATTAGTGATTAAATGGTATACCTTACTGATGACAGTGTATGAGTATGAATGTCAAAGATGTCAGTTATAATGTGCCTGATTGGGATGTTCAAAAACATATACTACTTATTGGTAGAATCTTTTCTTTTTTGTGAAATAAGTATTCCCAACCTCGCTTTCAATTTAACTCCCCTTTCTTCACTTTCATCATCTAAGCACATTTTAGGCAAAATCTTGTTTACAGACAAAACCAGGCAGTTTACAGAAAAAAACATGTTCGCTCATCACCATGAGGCACCAAGAGTGAACAACAATGTTTTTGGCTAGAATGAAAGATGTGAAGAGAAAGTGTTGAAAGGTCCGTCAGAGTGCGGCAGGTAGGAAAATTAACAGATGTTTTTGAAAATTGAGCGAAAGGGCATGTATCCAATGGTACTCGAACCATGGACGTCAATCTTTGCCTAACATCCCACTGCGGGATAGGTTGTAGCGACGGAACAAGTCCGCCACTTCAATGGTTCGAGTACCATTGGATACATGCCCTTTCGCTCAATTTTCAAAAACATCTGTTAATTTTCCTACCTGCCGTACTCTGACGGACCTTTCAACACTTTCTCTTCACATCTTTCATTCTAGCCAAAAACATTGTTGTTCACTCTTGGTGCCTCATGGTGATGAGCGAACATCTCCTTCTACATCATAATCGTTACTCCTCGCACGGAGAATACATAACATAACAATTAATGTAAGAAAAAAACAGCTAAATTAATCACAAACAACAAAATTTTTCACCTTACTATAAATGCGTTTGACGTTTCATGTCATGTCATTGAAGTCAACCATAATGGGGTTCATATTAAGTAGAGGTCTGTCAAATAAACCACAATTGATTAAAGCTGCACCTTAAACGTAGTAAATTTGACTGAAATTTCATGGTACTTTTGAAAATAGGCATAGTCGGGTAAAATTGTAGTTTTTACTAGAAGATCCCCCAACTCGCGTTTACAAAGCCTCAAATCTTAATAAAGTTTTGATCCTAGCTGTTCCAGTTGGAAGCTTGTTACTTTGCAGCAAAGCTAAACTAAGAAGATCATGAGTGTTTGTTGTTTACTTTCTAAGGTTTGCGCTTCTAAAAAAACGACAATGTAATTCGGAAGCATTTCTTATCAACAGTCTTCAATGAGAACAAACTAAGCTTCACTCAAAGTATGTAAAGTATTAAAATCTTAACGCAAAATAACAACATTTGCAGCAATTTCAAGTGTTCTGTCATTGCGACCAATAATGTTAGGGTTCTATTCAACACGCGTTTTCTAAGCAACCCAAATTTGAATAGGATTTAGTAAAGTTGGAAAAATGTATAGTTACAAGTTGACAATTTATCAACATCTTTCGGATTAACGTCATCATCTTCCTACCCACAATGTTTACTTAATGTTGAGTTATTTTACTTATAATCGATTCTAGTACAATCTACTCAAGTCCGGGTTGTTCAAAATTGTGTGAAAGGCCAAGCTCATTACGTGCACGGAAGTGGAAAAGTACTGTAAAGTTATGTTTAAGCAACCGAAGAAACTTGACTTTTACTTTTACATTTACTCTTTTACTTACTGGTTGATGCATTAATACCAGCGGGTGGATAGTCCTGAAGAAAATGAATACATTTTTTGGCTCAGGAAGTACTAGCACAACGGTCCCAATCTCGGTCTCACGCTTAATGACTCGCCCCTAATAACGCAAGTCGCACCAACACACTCTCAAATATTCTGTCAAAATAACATAGCGAATCAAAACAAAGCCCAAGATACAAGTAGCGAAAGGTACTGAAAAGCCTAATAGTGTATAGCATGGTGCAGACTGCAAGGTGAATTTCGGAACTAGGGGTTCTACAACAGAGAACCAATTGCTAGTTTCATATTGATTGTTGTTAATACAATCCCTACTGAGTGGTCTGTTTTGATGACCTTGAGTCTCTTGTTTTTCACAAACTTCGATGGACTTGGTTGTCCATATGAACCTTGGGATCAAAAATTCCTTAGTTAAAATCCATGCGAGGGAATTTTTACCCCTGCGTTAGGTTGATTTTATCAGTGGCTGGATGATTAAACAGAAAATATATTGTTTTTTTCTTGGTTTATGAAGTACTAGCATTTGAAACCATTCCTCCATAGACTAACTCTAAGACCAGTAGGTCCCAAACAAATAAGATTTTATTCTTGGCTCAGTCAGTACTTGCACATCGGTCCAAAGCTCAATAATGCGCCCCTAATAATGAACTCACACGAACACACTCTCAAACATTCTGTCAAAATAACACAGCAAATCAAAACAAAGGCGCAAATATGTACAGCAAGGTGCGGGCTTCAAGGTGTACTTCGGACCAAGGGGTTCTACATCAGTGAACCAATTTCAAATCGCTGGTTGCATATTGATTGTTGGTAATATTGAATTACATAGAATTTCAAATGTTGAGACTCTAGAAGAAATGTTCAACAAAATAATTCATAATTTTAGACAAAAATCATTGCAATCTTCAATTGCAATGATCAATTCCCTCTATAGATAAGAACTAGTTTTAAGAAATCAACTGTAATTCTTACACACAGGCAAAATACCCTGTTAAAAATTCTGAATAGACAAAGTAGAAATAATATTAACACAATTAGATATTAATGGTAGCATATGAGGTTGAAATGTTAATTACTTAGCAGGAGCACCTAGGATAATATTTGAATGTAAAATAATGTAAAAATTGGAATAAATAAAGAGTTTAAAAAAAATTCTGCCCTGTTTCAACTAGAGATTAACTGGCATATTTAATCTTAACGAATCTTAAATGTTCAAAAACTATATCCTCACGCCAATTTGGGTTATTTTGATTTGCATTTCTTCTAAGCTCATTTAGCTCAAGGAAACAAACACTTCTAGTTGCTGATTCTTCCCAACCCTAACCTCAAAGTGCGTCAACCCACCTCCCACCTAACATCAACCCTTCGACGCTAGAGACCAAATTAGGGATTCCATTCTTGCCCGCCAACCAACCGACATCATAAACCGCACTCGTGCTCGTTTCCGCAATTGCCGATGCTCGGCAGAGCAACCGAGGTGGTGGCGGCTGCAAAACAAACAAAGTCACCTCAAATTGAGCTCCGAGGGAAAAATAAAATAAAACAGGTGCCTAATATTTCTTCGCCTCCTTTGCGCTCGTTGAAATTTATTGCACGACGATGACGAACTACTCCTCGGAGTCCACGCACTACTTTCTTCCCAAAAGAAAAATATGATATTTATGACTTTTTATTGCTATATGGTGTTCCCTTTATTATTTTCTGTTGAAAGTGTCTGCTGCACGCGGTTTTCTTTTCCCGTTTCCTCTCGCCATAAACAGCGCAGTTGTGTCGTATCACGGTTGAGGAGTTCCGAACAAAACGAACAAACGGATGGCAGAGGAGCAAAGCTCTCAAACATAAACAACGCCGCCGAACGGCCACGAGATCGCCGAGCGAGAACAAGCTCTCTTCGCTGAACGACGTTAATAACGTGAGCAAATTTTCATGTTCTTCAAACTCAAGCCGCCTCGGAAACAGGAACGACTAGCCCATAATAAACGTCATTATACATTTAACTCCCCTCGTTGTCGAGCCGGTACTGTCAAACGGGTGATGTCAGTGTTGCCAAAGTTTCCAATTTCTTCGAATCAAAGGTGACACGCGAGAACACAGCAGCAGTGGTGCAGGAAAAAGCAGGGGCTGTCGCAAAAAGTAACGAATGATGCGGATGATGGAAAGGAGATAACCTGATAATAAGAACGAAATGATTAGGCAAGTTCGGTTCGTGTCCGGTACGGGAATCGCTTGCCCTTCTGGCCCAATTACCCCCGTTGGCTCCGAAGAGACATGAAGAATCGTGAATTCGATTCCGATCCAATTGATTGGCAGCTCGATCGGCGCTGGCCGGAAGGAAAAACTCGTTTTGACGGCGAGCCTACGATTTCTGCTTCCATTTGCGCGGCCATCCAGCTGTTCTCCAATTCATTTCGAGAATAAGGAAAAATAGATCATAATCTATATAAAACCCAACTGGTTTTTTCCTCCCTTCTGCCCTGGCATCAAAGTGGTTGTACTTTCGTGCAATGGAAAAAGTTGCTCCGGTGCTAATTAATCATCATTAATAAAATAATATCTTCCTTTCAGCTAACTATAATTTCTCACGAGCACCACGGAAGAACTCCATATTGGACCCTACGTGGAGGAGCTGCAGCCGGAGCAGCAGCAACCAACGCGAAAAGAGCGGAAATATTCAATTTAATTATTTTCCTCTTACGTGAACACAACGAGAAAATTCGCTCGGCCGACTCGGCGATCGAAGACCGACCGGGTCGGGGCCGCGGAATCATAATTTAATTAACTTGTAGCAACAGCAGCAATACCTCTAGCGCAGACCCCGAAAACAGAACCTGAATGGATCGCGCGATCGCACTCCCGAGCGAACGAACGAACGAACGGTGGGTGAGTGGGGGTGAATCGGGGAGCCAAAACGAGCGCTCATGCTCGCGATCTGACCGGGCAGACAAGAGGCGAAACTAGCGGTGAGGTAAAGTTGTTGAAAAACCGTTTTATTAATTCGCACCAACAATAAAACACTGCCGTTGCTCGCGGTGGATTATGATGATGAACATCGTGATGAGGTTGATGCGATATTCCGCGCACTGATGAGCTTGGCTGACGGGAATAAATTCGCATTTTGTCTCCGCCGTAGTCAACACCCCCGACTTTATCTGGTACAGGCAATAACAAGCGGTAGTTGCGCGCCGAATAGCGGTGATTGAGTGCCGGCGTTTGTATATCTTGCGAGCGGGGGAAATTGTTTATGAAAATGATGAAGATTAGACGGCTTGTTTAATTCAGTGTGATAATTAGAAGGATTAATTCTCACATGACAAAAGTTTTGTCCGAATTTCCATCACTATCGAGTGATGAATGACGGTTCCATCGATCATAGTTTTCGTTGGGTTGTTAAACTTTTTCTTTCTTTTTTTCTTTTTCTTAAAAAAAATCAAATGGTAGACTGATGCCTCTGACCTTTAATATGGCATCACTGATCTCTCTATCAACGCACACTGAAAACTAAATATAGGTTATATTACGAAATCTTGAGAAGGACTCACGAATATTTTCCTCGTTTTCTGCAACGAAACCAGTTTGCAGTTTGCAATTTGCTTCCGAATCGTCGTCAATGTTTCCTTATACCGTTTGATAACGCGCCATACGGTATTTCTGGGCAATTTCAGCTGTTTAGCTAGCCTAGATGCAGACCACAATGGATTTTCCAAATAACTGTGCACAATTTTTTCCCTTCTTTCGGCTTCCATGTTGATTGTTTACAAAGTACAGTCGATTTGCGGTTTGTCAAAAATACATACGTGAAGCTGACAAAATTCCCGACACGTGGGCGCCAAGAACTTCCAAATCCGTGCACCAGGAGCGCCACAATATGAGCAAAAGTTTGTTCCAATTCTAAATGAAGCAAGCCTTATTCGATTTACAATTCGATAATGACAATTATTAATTCCCCGCCTTGAGCAAATTTGCAATCGTGTACTGCTTCATAGAGATATTGTTTAATAATACTAGTAGCTAGAAAGCGACTGATTGAAAAATCTGGAAGAAATTTCATGAATTGTGATACCCATGTTGCCAGGATTTCCTTCTAAACATGAAAATGGCCGCTGGAGGCCCCAAGAGAACCTGAAATTTCATGAATTTTGATACCAATATTGCCAGGGTTTCCTTCTAATTATGTTCATGGCCACTCTAGTCCCCACGGGAATCTGTTATAGAACAGCCGTTCCAGGAGAAAGCCGGCACATGGCGCAAAATAGAATTGAAACAGTTTCTAGGAATTGTTCCAAAGATTTTGAAGTCTATTCCTGGAAATTCAATAGATGTTCCGAAATTGTGTCTCAGTACCGGAACACAGCTCCGGAAACCCGAATTCACGGGAACCAAATGAATTCAAATGGTCATTGCTGATAGTTTCCCTAAAGCGAATGAGTTTTTGAATCTAACGGTGCCAAAAGAATTAAAATCGGTCAATAATTGCCCGAGTTATAATCATTCGAATTTGGTGGGTACCCGGGAACCTTGTCGATCACTTAAGGGGTAGAAAAAATCGAAGTCCCCCCCTTGCTACTATACAAAAACTGTTTATGCTAAAACTTGCCTTCCAATTTTCATTAAGATGTCCTTCAATTTTAGTTTCCTGTTTTAAAATAAACTATGATAATTTTTGCAATGTAAAACACGAAAAGGCACCTGAAAATTTAGCCACAGTGGTACATGAGCGTCTTTCCATACGTCAATTTTTGCCTGTTGAAGTGGCGGACTTGGTCTGTGCTACAATCTACCCGGCAGTGGGATGTTAGGCAAAAACTGACGTCCATGGTTAGAGTACCACTGGACACGTGCCCCTTCGCTCATTTTCAAACATCTATTTCATTTCCGTACACTGACGGAACTTTCAATACTTTCTCTTCATCTATCAGTCTAGCAAAAAAACATTAATGTGCACTCTTGGTGCCTCATGGTGATGAGCGAACATCTCCTTCTATATTAAAAAAAATGTAAAATTGATGATCCAGTACAGCATATCAGAATTATTAGTACCCAATGAGAAGCGAGCAAAACCATAATGGTAAAACCACATGGTTCCGGCCTATCTCTAACCACTCAAAAGCAATTCCAAGTAGCCTTGTTAGGCAACATTTTGCTCTCAAATTTCAAGAACACACTAGGTTTTCACAGAAGACCTTCAAAAAATAGTACATGTAGATGCATCAAATACCGCTGGAAAGTTTGTTGATATAACAGATATACATAACATTTATTATATTAAGATTAGATGCCTGGAATAAGTTTTTATTCGGGTATACCTTAATTTTGTTTGCATTCGGGTATCCCCTTGTATATACATGACAAGTCTTACCAATGCATATGGAAGAATCCAGGTAACGCAAAAGTGAGGTTAAACGTCGTAGAAGTCGCTCGTTTAAAATGGTTTTTCGAGCTGTCTAAGCAAAGTAATTAGTGATAAAAGTGTAGGAAAATCGACGATAATGACTTTACAAACCAATTTCATACAGTTTGAAAAATAGCCAGGAAGTTATTATCAATTTTAGATTTAGATACAACGATGTTTAACCTCACTTTAGCTTTACTTGGATTCTTCAATAAGAGTAGAGTGAATACCGGCATATCACTTATAAGTGGATATCAGCCTTAATTATACTATAGCATTATACATCACTAGACTAAAGTAGACAGGAAGATAGACTACCCTCGATTTAATATTGTGATGAATTTCTAAACAGTTCATGCGTTCTACGAAGTAAGTGTAGAGTATTGCGGGTTACCTTATGAACAAAATAAATAGAATTTGTGAGTTAAATCTTAAGATTTATTTCGAGGTTTAAAGGAGGGAAAAGTCTTTAGGTTCAAATTCAGTAGGAGTATCCCTTTGAATTCTTCGTTTAACTTATATATTTCTTGAAGTCAAGTTACACTAGTCGGCAAAATCGGAACTTTTTTCGCTCCCGTCGGCATTTCTGGTTGGATTTTATAGATTTTGCCACGCTGAATCCAAATATGGGCTCAGAAATGCTGTAACACGTCCAGTTTTTGAGAAAAAGGTGATTTAAACTCACAAAAACACGTACTTCCGTAGTAATAAAGATCTACCTAAGCAACAACCAGAATATTGGCTCTGCCCTTTGCAAGTTGGACTTGGATTTTATGGATCAAAAAATCTGTCAAAAAGCTGGATATTCAAGGAGAAGCATATTGTTTTTTGAGGAAAAAGTTTCCGAGATTGAGCGAAGCCAAGGTGAAAGAAGGAATATTTGTTGGCCCTCAAATTAGGAAACTCCTTAAAGTCGACAATTTTCAGCAAACTCTTAACGCGACAGAGTTACGAGCATGGAATCCGTTCCAAAAGGTTTGTGGTCACTTCTTGGGAAATGAAAAGTCTCCGGACTATGTACACATCGTTCAAGAGCTGGTTGATTCGTATGCTGCACTGGGATGTAATATGTCACTTAAATTGCACTTTTTGCATTCTCATCTGGACTTCTTCCCAGAGAATATGGGAGCCGTCTCAGATGAACATGGAGAACGATTTCATCAAGATATCGCACAGGCTGAAAAGAACTTTGCTGGCAAATGTAGCCCAGCGATGCTAGCGGACTACTGCTGGATGCTACAGAGGCAAACACCTTTGGAGAACTGTAAAAGGAAAAAGAAAACAAAGTGAATTTAAGTTGAAAAATATAGAGAAAATTTCAACTAAATGACTGACTGACTGACTGACAGACTGACTGACAGACTGACTGACTGACTGACTGACTGACTGACTGACTGACTGACTGACTGATAGGAAATCTTGATTTTCATGAAAATTCGCAATTTTGTGAATAAAAACTCATTTTTTTCAACACGAATGGATTCAGAGAGGTTCATTTCATAAAATCCAAATCCAACATTCAAAGGGCGGAGCGAAAATTCATGTTTTCAAAATAGGAAATCTTGATTTTCATGAAAATTCACAATTTTGTGAATGAAAACCCGGTTTATTTCATCAATCTTACGAGTTACGAAAAATCTGTGATAACGAATGGATTCAGGGAGGTCCATTCCATAAAATCCAAGTCCAACTTGCAAAGGGCAGAGCCAATATTCTGGTTGTTGATGAGGTAGATCATATTACTACGGAAATACGTGTTTTTGTGAATTTTAATCACATTTTTCTCAAAAACTGGACGTGTTACAGCTTTTCTGCGCCCATATTTGAATTCAGCGTGGCGAAATCTATAAAATTCAACATATATACTTGAAGAGAGTGAAACACTGCCGACTAGTGTTATTAGTACGAGACACGGACGAAGTCTGCACCTTATAGAAGAAATACGCGTATCTGTCAAGATAAGCAAAGGTAGTTGAAATTAAATGGAAAATACTAATTTTTCTTTCTATTGATTTCTAGTTACAATTTTAACTGCTATCGTAGGGTGCGGCACCTTCCCGCACAGGAACCACTTGTTTTCAATTCCGCCATTCAATATTTCTGAATGACCGAGGAAGTTGGATTGAAATCTTCTTCCACACGTTCATTCAAGCACCCAATGGAGCTCCAACTCCCCTTACCCATCCATCAAGCGGAATGAAAAAAAAAACATTTCTCGTTAGCACTGATCACATCGAAGGATCGGGGGCTGCTGGCCGAAACACCGCCTGCTTGTTCCATTTATTTTTCGATTTTTTTTCTTCACCAAACTTTTGGCTGAGCCGTCGTCCGATGGTCTCCGCCCGACTTAGGACGATCTATGATTTTCAGTTTTTCCGTTTACTTGGCAGGCACTAAAGACCACAGACCACGCCGTGAGGTACGGGCGACTGTGCGAGCTCGTCTTCCACGTACGCACTTCTTGATGAATAATGGAAATAAATTTTGTTAATTGCGGGTGCCCTCTCCGGCTGCGCAGTTGAAGAAAGGCACAATGCTTAGGAACTGCTGTTAAAGTGTTTGTTTAGAACGGAAGTAAATTAATTTTACTAGCCCATTAATTGAAGACGCCGGAGGAGCTCATCGGGAGAAGATCTTTTCGATTGATTTTTCCCCATCCCCCGTCCCCCGACCCCTCCCAACCCCACACGAGAGTGAACTGAAGCCAACGAACGAATTGGACGGTCGGTCGGGTGGTAGATTATTGAAATTTATCGAAGATGGTAATTATCGAATCGAACAAGACTTCAGACAGCCAGATCGGCCGGCCAGAGCCGAGAGCTATTGTACATACATTGGAAAAATTTAAGCGAACAATTAGCTTAACCATTTGAAGCAGCTTTTTTCTTCCTGGTGCTGCTTTATTTGCCTCTGTGGTTGTGGTGGATTCATTGAAAAGAAGAATGAAGAAAACGATCGGGAAATTGAAGGTCATGAGCAATATCCAAGGTGCGTGTTTCTTCCTCTTGGAAGACGTACTGGATTCGGAGGCATCATCTTGAATGAGCTTTGTGGTTTGGCAATTTTTTTGCTGCCTCAATTGGCACTGCTGTATGAAGTTGCTAATCGCCCGCATACACGAGCTTAGACGTGATTGCACGTTTTGAGTGGTCTAAATTAGCTTAAATGCTTACCATCCCACCGGTTTTTTTGCTTTTTTTTGTATTCATGGCTTGCTTTGGGGTTAAGGGGTGGAAGGGGTCGGTTGATACAGCAGGTATAGAATTAGAGCCAAATTAAGACTTCTGGCGAACGAGGATCGGCATGAATTTGAAGTTCGTTTGCTGGATGCGGCGGCGCTGGTGTGGGTAACAGGTGCGGGCTGGCGACGTTTGATTTGATTTGTGGGTGTTGTTTGGTGAGTTTGAGGAAGTATTATCCGGGAAATACAGCAGAAATTTGTATTGATATTTGGAAATTACAAATCTAGACACTTTTCTGACATGACTACTCGGGAAAAATGAAATTTTCATCGCTCATTAAAGTATTAGATTTAGTTAACACATCAAGCATCTGCTATTCTCTCAGAATAATCCTTGTACAGCAAAGATTGTTTCTTAAATATATTAATTTTTTTTGAGAAAAATCTGCTTAAACATGATGAAAAATGGCCATGATTTGATTCAACCTAGACATACACAGAAATTTTTTTAATTTTACTAAAGGATCGTCAAACTAGTGATGAACTATTAACTGTCGAGAATTACTGAATAACTCAGCGGTACACGCAATACCAAAGTTCAGAATCAAGCGTAGCGTCATAAAGTACTGAATACATCATCTATCAATACCGAAGTTCGGTAAAATTTACAAAAACAAATGTTAAATTGAGAACGCTGCAGAATTCAACAGTTGTTTCGGTAAATTCATGTTTCACTTCCTGCCGTTTCCATATGAAGGAAAAGCACTGACTGGGCAAAACCAACTTTAAATTTGGGTGTTTTGCTTTGACAGTGTGCCAGCCTTACACACTTGACGAATTTTTGAGAAACGGTACGGTTGTCCACACGCTAAGATCAGAATACCTAAAGATCGTTAAAAAGTACCGATAATCGGTCAAAAGTGCACATATCTAAATTATGCGTAAACACAGATTACCTAATATTGGGTAATAGTATTAAAGGAAGATAAACGTTAAATATTACTGATTCTTTATCGTTATTTTCTACTCAAAATTGGGTATTTTTTCGTAGTTTTATTTTACAGAATGCTTCAAAAAAGACATGCAATCTAAAAATGTATCTATTCGGATTAGTTTAACCAATTTTGCACTCAAGGAGAAATAAATGTTCATATGCATAACAGATTTTATTTTGTATTAAGAAAAAGTAGCAATAGAGAGTACGGATGAATCCAAGTAAAGCTTAAGTGAGGTTAAACATCGAAGTATCTAGAACTGAAATTGATAATAACTTTCTGGCTATTTTTAAACTGTATGGAATTGGTCAGTTTAGTCATTATCGACAATTTTCCGCCCTTTTAATCTCCAATTACTTTGCTTAAAAAGCTCAAAAAATAATTATGCAAAAGCGCCATCGACGACGTTTAACCTCACTTTTGCATTACGTTCCAAGATTCCTCCACTACAGAGATATTTTTTCTGCATCGACCCAATGTTGATGCCAAATTGCACCGTTCTGTACCAAATTTTTGTTGGCCCACGAGGATCCGTCGGTGCTAGAATAAAAAAGAGAATGCAAAAGTTATTGCTTCAAAGATTTGGAAATGAGATTCCTATAAATGGAGTGATTAATAAGAAAATTAATTACTTTTTCACTTCGGAAAATATAGCGGCCGCTTTGCTTCAGCCAAGTAAAATTTATTCAATATTAGGTAAATAATAACGTATAATATTTGAAAGTGAACATTACCGAATTGTCAGTAAAAATTACTGTTTATTATCGTTTAATTTTACCGATATTTTAGGTATTGTCAACAATACCTAATTTTATGTAAAATAAATACCTAATTTTAGGTTTTCTCATCTTAGCGTGCAGGAACCAGCGGTGAGCAGGCTCTCAAGGTGGAGAAGTCAAGCAGGACTTGTTTCTTTTGTAAAAAGCCTGGTCATTTTAAAAGGACTGTATAAAGTGGCGCAGGACGCAGGACGAAGCTGGCCCGTCCGGTAGTAAGTTTACTAGTGGTGGTAAAACGAAGAATTGGGCGAAGCAAGTGACGAACATTGACAGGGATCCGGTTAGTTTCATCGTGCAGGAAGAAAGCTAGTCGGTTGTTCAGTGACGAAACAAAAATGTTGATGGACTGTGGATAGCGGTGCTTCTTGCCACATGACTAGTAGTGGTACTTTCTTCGACACTCTTGACGAATCGACAAGTGTACAAGTGATGATGGCTAACGGTAACCGTGCAAAATCGGGTGGTCTCGGAGGTGGATATGTTCCTGCAGTGGACGGCACCGGAAAGTCGGTGGATATTCGGTTGGACAATGTACTTTATGTGCCGGATTTGGACAGTGGACTTCTTTCCGTCAGCAAAATCGCGGATAAAGGTTTTGATGTGCTGTTTAATCAGAAAGGTGTTGAGATTATTGACAAATCGAAGCGTGTTGTGGCAATGGGTGAGCGTAGTGGTGGTCTTTATGAACCGAAGGATCAAGAATATGCAGCGGTATCAAATGCGTGTCATTCTGTGAACTGCCAACATACTTGGCACAGGAGATTCGGACACCGTGATCCAGCGGTATTGGATCGAATTCAAGAAAGGTCAGTTGGCAACGGGAATGAAATTGTAAACTGCGGTATGAAGATCGTTTGTGATTGTTGTCATGAGGGCAAGATGGCACGCTTGCACATTTCCTCAACAAGCGGAACGGAAGACCACCGAACCACTACAACTCATTCACACAGATTTGTGTGGACCCATGAGTAATGTCACCCCGGAGGAAATCGATATTTCATGGTACTTATCGATGATTTTAGTAGGTATCTAGTTTTGTATCTACTGAAGGATAAGGCAGAAGCGAAACACTGCATCATGAATTTCGTGAGATTCGTCGAAAATCAGTTCGGTCGGAAACCTAAAGTTATCAGGTCTGACCGTGGAGCTGAGTTTGTGAATAGGAGCTCAAACAGTTTTATGTGACGAGGGCATCAAGATGGAGCTTACAGTTGGTTATACGCTGCAGCAAAACGGCGTAGCCGAACGTCGGAACAGGTATCTACAAGAAATGGCAGTGTGTATGTTGCTGGATGCCGGACTTGAGAAACGGTACTGGGGTGAGGCGATTGCGGCAGCTGGTTATATTCAAAATCGTCTTCCATCGAGAACAATAGAGAAGACACCGATTGAACTGTGGAGTGGTCAAAAGCCAGACTTGAGTGAGCTTAAGGTGTTCGGTTGTGATGCTTATGTTTATTCCGGATGTAAATCGTAAGAAACTTGAAAAGCGTGCTGAAAGTTGACTTTCATGGATATGCTTGGGATCGAAGGCGTACAGGTTTCTGAACAAGCGAACCGGCAAATCATCATCAGTAGGATGTGAAATTCCGGAACTTGGCGATCAGATCCAGGAGGAGCAACGTCCGTCTTCGCGATGGTAATGGTGCACTGTTTGGTGACAAGAAAATGATGTACAGTGAACAACGAAGAAGATGATGAACCAGTGCCTGATAGTGACGAAGAAGAACAATTCGTGGAATTCTCGGATGAACACGACTCAGAACAAGAAAAGAGTGAAGAAGATGAAGCATCTGTTCGAAGATCGCAGCGTTCCACCGCGGGTACGTTGCCGAAGAATCTCAGTGATTACGTCGTCGGCGTGGCACAATTTGAGGAACGTGATCCAAAGAACTTTAAAGAGGCAGTGCAAAGTGTGAACAAAAGTGACTGGCTGAAGGCCATGGACAGTGAATATGAGGCACTGCAGTCGATGAACACTTGGAAGCTCGTTCCTCTACCGAAAGGACGCCATGCAATCGGATCAAAGTGCGTGTATAAGCAAAAGAAGAACTCAAGTGGACAAACCGTGCGGTTCAAGGCGCGCCTCGTTGCCCAGAGCTACGCGCAGTGGTATGGTGAAGACTTTGGTGAAGTTCACGCTCCGGTTGAGTTGCAGCAAACATTCAGAGTGCTGCTTACTGTGGCTGGGCATAAGGACCTTCAAGTGCGACATGTGGATGTAAAAACGCCTATTTGAACGGAGTTTTGCAAGAAGAAATCTACATGCGGCAGCCTCCTGGCTACTCAACAGCAGGCAAGGAAGAGCTCGTGTGCAAGTTGAATCGCAGCTTATACGGACTTAAACAGGCGGCGAGGGTCTGAATTCGACGATTAACGTGTGCTTGTCGATCTAGGCTTTCAACAATCAGAAGCTGATGCTTGTCTGTACAGCAAGCAGCTCCCGGATGGTGACTGGATTTATTTGTTGATTTATGTCGATGACATGGTGCTGGAAGCAAAAACGAACGCCAAATCATTGGTATCGAAAATATGCTACGGAAGCATTTCGAAATTTCATCTCTTGGAGATATTAAGCAGTTTCTCGGCATCACGGTGGAAAGGGCCAGGAACGGAATGTACATGATAAACCAGCATTGCATGATTCGTGAAATTGCGGATCGTTTCGGGCTAGCTGAGGCTAAGCCGTCCAAGTATCCGGTTGATCCTGGGTATTTCAGGCAAGATGGAGGAGAACAGCTTCCTGATAACACACTGTACCACAAGTTAGTCGGAGCGCTCCTGTACGTTGCAACGAACTCCAGGCCTGATATATCAGCGGCGGTGTCTATACTAAGTCGCAAGACAAATTGTCCAATGCAACGAGACTGGTTGGAACTGAAGCGTGTCGTCCGTTACCTGATTGGTACAAAAGAGTATCAGCTGAAGTTGGTTAGCGACCGGTCAAAGAATTTGGAACTGATCGGATACAGCGATGCGGATTGGGCCGGAGACACTACCGATCGGAAGTCTACAAGCGGTTTCGTGTTTCAGATCGGTGATGCGAGTGTGAGCTGGGCTAGTCGGAAACAAGCGTGCGTAACTACATCGACAATGGAAGCCGAATATGTTGCGCTATCTGAAGCAGCGCAGGAAACAACCTGGCTTCGAAGACTGTTGGCAGAGTTAGGTTGCACTCAACGTCAACCAACGGTCATCAATGAGGACAACCGTGGTTGCATCGATTTCGTTTCGTTGGAGCGACAGAACAAGAGAAGTAAACATATCGATACCAAGTTCTACCATGTCAAGGATCTTTGTTCCCGTGAAGTTATCCAGGTATGCTATTGTCCTACGGATAGAATGATTGCAGATGTGTTTACCAAGCCACTTGGCGCAACCAAGATGCAGCTATTCGCCGAGAAGCTTGGGCTGTATTCCAACCGGAAGTCTCAAGCCCAGTGATCAGCGAGGAGGAGTGTTGGTGTACTCAGCCATGGGGCGCTGATGCACTGTATCATACAGGTCCAGTCGCAGGGCTATCAGAAAGTAAACAGACTTAACAATACGTAACTGTCATTCATTGTTTTAACATCTGAATAATATACCACGTTTTTTACTATGTTCAAGCAACAAGTGTCCGGTTAATTTCATTCGTGATTCCGACATCTTATTCCGTTGTCCGGTGGGTTCCACTCTGCTCTTTCATTCCCTTCCAACAATATCTGCGTCAAATTTAATTTTCAATCTCGATTTTCAAATTCAAGGCGTTGATTCAGTATCAGAAGGCATGATTTAAAAAAAATGAAGCGTAGAATATTGCATTTATTACCTCTATTATATGACACTCTGTCGAAACATTGAGTTTCATAATCCTTTCAAATCGATTCTTCAACAATCCCGCAACCGGTAACCTACAAAAAAGCAAATTATGTAAATGATATCCATTTTGTTGGAGTGCTAAGAATGATAACATTTCGAAAACATTTGAACTGTACACAGAAAAAATAATGAATTTTAACAGGAGTGTAAAATTTCACCCTCGTATAAATCCAAGCCAAAGGAGGCGTAAACAATGAACTTGTTTGCAATCTTTCATGTGCCATGCAACAATGTTGGCAAGCTTCCATACAACAGGCTAGATTCTTTATCTGGATTTAATTTACATGAAATATCCCATTATTTTCTGCCATGTCTAGCATTCCTTTTATGTGCATTGGATAACGAAGCAAATGCAATGTTTCTTTTGACGTAGGACTACGTCTGTGTTTTCAATACTGGGGTACACGTTCGAATTGCGAAAATTTGGAGCGTCACGAAAAATATATAGGTTTTGAACGTTAATAACTAAGTCATTCCACGATTGATTTTCAAAATGTTTGCACCAATCGATCGGAACATTTTCTACGCTTCGATTTAAATATTAAAAACTATTGATTTTCAACATTCAACTATTGAAATTAACGCAAATATAAGGTGATGTCTTATAATGCCGATTTTTCAGAGTAAATTTACCAAATACACAGTACTTTGCTAGCACAGACTTCATATTTAAGTAAGGACCGTCTCCTATGCATCAGGAAAAGATATTTAAGGGAGACACGTTGAAATTTTCCTTCAGTCTTTCAGCGATCTCAAAGATGTTGAGTCAGTGCTCGGCTACGCACCGTCACCGGATTGCAGCTCCCACTCGTTCGCATTCACTGTCTGCTATGGAAGGTCTCTACACCGAGTGCGTTGGTGCTGGAGCCCCCGTCTATTTCGCTGCGGTGGTGAAATACCTAGCCGATGAAGTGTTCGAGATGGCAGGAAATACCAACCCGTGACAACGCGTCGACCAAAATCATACCACGTCACATGCAGCTGGCCATCCGCAACGACGCAGAGCTGATGAAACTTTTCCGGTGTGAACATTTCACAGAGTGATGTATTTTTCAGGCTGTCCTGCTGTACAAGAAGACCGAGTGAAAATCCCAAGTTCAATTGGAACCATGTTCTCCCCGTCAACTAAAATCCGTCCTTTTCAGGACGAACAACATAATTTGCCTATCTAAAGAGTTTGTTAATTTGAAGTTTCTCTTGCGCTCATCGAAATTTACATTACGACGCACTGGGATACACATGGCATAGCTTTAACCGTCGCAGATGGACAAGCAAGTGGACAAACAGGTTGGACAACCAACAAACGAAATATTAGGAGTTAATTCGAGTCAAACTGCAACACCGCTGACTGACCATGTGTACACATTTTGTACTTCCTGTTGTACATAGTGGTTAAGTAAATTAGCTTGGTTGCTGGCATTGGCAAGCACTGTGAAGGGCGCATTGGCGAGCAGAGTGTAGTCAAACAGGCGATGGTTTAGTTCGTTGTTGCTAGAAAGCCCGCTGGTTACTGCCATGTTATGATTTCCCTATTACAGACATAATCGTCTTATAACAAGTTGTTTAATGTTGGTAATGTTCTCTTCAAATTCCAATCAGTACTTAAAAGTGTTTTAGTTCGTTTTAGTGCGTTGGATAGAGTCCCTACCTTTCAATAGGATTTCAAATATTGTTGAGAAAGTGTTGTAAAGTGAAAGTGAGATGTCGCAGCATATGGCTAAAATGTATATGCGTGCATCGCTCAAGCGTTCGAAGGAGCAGCAGTCAGAACGTCCGCTGAAGCAGCCAAGAACCGCTGCCGAGAGAGCTCGTTGTTATCGGGCGAACAAGAAAGCGGCCGAAGGTAATGCGTCTCCATCTACTAGTTGGGACGCTGGAGAAGGCCCTTCAACTCGAGGTAGGAAATCTTAAATTACTTTCATCAAGAAAATAGCAGGTTTTCAGATAGAGCGTCATATTCATGACAGTTTTCACAATGTCATGACAAATAAATAAGTATCGACATTTTTGTCAATTGGCAGCCAGCGGTGACCGAAATAGTTTCAGATTTCCTTCGTCGCATACTTAAAATCTTGTACAATTTTAAATACAACTCGGAAATTAAAACGGTCTCAATATTATTCGAAGCGCAAGCTTATGGCAAGAACAGCATTACTAAATAGAAATTTTACAAATTGCGACCGTCACGAAATATTGGAAAAAAATATGGACTTAAATGGAAATGACTAATCTTTTTTCTCATTTTCTAGTCTCGAAATTTGTTCATCAAACACTACAAGTTGAATATGTTGATAGTAAGTCGCCTGTTCCGCGCATTTTAATTTCCATTTTGTTAGACATTAATACATTACCGCGATTTGTTCAAAGTATTGCCCATTACAGTATGCTTCACAAATGACGAAAGTGTTCAAGTAAGAATTGGTCAACTTTGTCTGTTTGTCTGTGCTTGAACCATCCTTACACTCAAAGCAATACATATAACTACTAGGGAAAGGTGCTCTAATGTATGTGGGTCTCTGGATCTAGGATTCGGCCTATGCTTTAAATTGGAAGTAAATATTAATTCACTATATTTTTTACCCTGAAAATAAAAATTTAAAAATTTAAAAAAAATATACAGTAGTATCTTATCACTCACATCAGTATGATGAAAAATTAAAGACATGCGATTTTTAACGATAGGCCGAATTCTAGATCCATAGACCCACATAAAAGCACTTTCCCCTACTATTCTGAAATGGATTGTATTTTGATTTGAATTTTAAACAATTCTCAAACATTTATTTGTAAAATGTGCTCAAGCATATACAATTAGCTGATAAGTACTGAGTTGGTACATCAAATTGGAAAAATAATAATAAAATTAAAACCAATTGGAGCAAATTTTTAAACAAAGTAAAGTTTCTGTCAAAATTCAAGTCAGTGAATAAATGATGTCTAGGTGAATATAACTAATAGCAAAAGGTTGCAAAATACTCAATAATTTCATCTTATTCCATTTTGTTACAGAACACATCAATAAGCACTGTCAGTTTGCAATGCAAGAGATATATTGCATATTTCTTGAATAATCGTCCAATGACCTTGATATTCAACTATTAAACATCTAGTAATGACAACCATTATCGCTATAGCAATGAGCAAAACAATCATTAATTATTGAAGTTATTTTCCCTAACAGATCTTCAATCATCTTTTACGCTAAAAGGATAGTAGCCCTCTCAACCAGCATAGCAAATACAACCGTGGCCGTATCATCATTTAAACCAAACGGCCCTTTTCAGGGCCACCAAATGCTTTCTAAAGAGTGAACAATAGAATTTTCTAACATACCTTCTAATGCTGGTCTAACGTTCCAGACAGCATCCACGCTATTTTGGCTAGGGTAGCAGTCAAATGAAAATTTGAAAAATAGCGAATAATTGAAACACAGCTTCAATCAGCTGGAGATTTTTGCCACGGTCAAAAAACTAATATCATTAATAATTGACTTTGAATTCCCATACAGATTTTCAACAATCTATAATGCAATAAGGATAATGGTCTCCAGCTGGTCAATCATATCAACATAATCACCACTGCCAGCACAGCCGTTGCCTTTTCATCACACCAACATTGGAACCCTGCCAAATGATTTCTAAAGAGCAAATTGTAGAATTTTCTAATAAACTTACTTATCTATGCCGATCCAACCTCCCACTAAGACAGCACTTACATTGCAATGTCACTACGTAGTCCTACGTCAACTTTGCGTACAACCCCATTGGGCCGTCCCTTCTAGTTTTTTATCTGTGAACTTACTGGAAAGCTCCTTTACTTCGACATCCGTAACCTCTAGTTTATAAGAATTTAAAATATTTTCAACAGCTTCCACCGTTTTAGCACGCGAAAATGGAAGAGGTTTGACAATTGTAATGTGCACTGAAGCGTTCAGTAAAGAGCTCCAATGATCTTTAGATTCTGCGTCAGTATTTATTAAGTTTTTTTTTTCCTTAAAATCGGTAAAACATTTACTGTACAGCGAATGAAAAATGACTGTAGTTTACAAAGTACATCTGAAGAAAAAAACATATATTTAGTGATATTCTCATACGAATTACCGAAAACATGTGTTTCTTTGATAGATGCCTATAAATTTAAGAAATTTTACAGATCATTAGTAGAAATTTTATTTTACCAATCAAAACTGTAAAACTAGGATTTGGTGTGTACTACCCCTTGTTGCACTGAATTCAACAGCATCCATCTGACAAACCGACAACATTGAAGAATTGTCAAAATAACTTTGAAATCACTCGAACTCAATCTTACAACAAATTCATCAAACATGAATAAGTTGGACGCGAACTGAGAAAACTTTCATTAAACCGGTTGCAACGTGCCTTCAATAACCGGTAATAAAGAAAAGTGTGACTGCCGCTGAAACACATTCATCTAATCCAATTGCCCCTTGTGCCCAATTATCCCCTTAAAGCTTCACCTCGCCATCAATTTTTCCTCCCAGCTCCAACACAAAAACAACGTTCCGTACACCAACCAAACCCCCCCCCCCCCCCCCTTCCTCAACCCACCCGCGCAACTGATACAAATCTAAATCGTTTTGGTGTAGTTTAGTGGTGTTTTCCGAAACTCGCCATTTGCCACCGGCCCGGCCCGCAAACCGAACCATATTCCTCACTATTTATCATTTTAATTTAACTTTTATTTCGACCGGCCAATGATACGCTCATTAAGTAAGGAGTGTTAACTCTACGGATTTCTTTTTGCCGGTGCCTATGATTTACTAAATCGTTAGTCGGCGTCGTTTTCCTCCGATGAAAAACACCCGGCGCACCATGTGCGTTAGTCTGAGGCAAAAAAAAACTAGAAACCGAAAATGGATTCGGCCGAGGCTTTTCGAATTCGAACCTAACCCGGTCCCAGTAGGCGCTCTTTGCTACATCGACTTTCGTGGTTGGTTAAACTCGCGTTTTTTCGCTCGAGAGCGAGAGAGAGAGACAGGCCGGGGCTTGTTTTGCAATTTTGATCAAATTTATTAACCCAACGACATGGCATTTATGGTGCTAGAAAATGGATTTGAAGAAAGCTCGGTCAACACCGCCACCGCCGTCGCCATCGCCACCGCGCGCATTGATGACCCGTTAGTCACCACTATCCGCCAGAGCAGCTGGCCCGAGCGTGGTGAGTTACTCAGGCGTGTCATTTCATTGGCTGACAGCTAGACTCGCTCCGTATCACGGGTGGAGATTTTGAAGTTTTGGCAGAATTGCTAATGGTTGAAAATGCGAAAAATTCCACGCCACAGCGGTATTGGAAGTCTTGTGTGTGTGTACATGAATCGATACGCGGCCGCGGCTCGTTGGGATGGTGAATTATTTCTCGGTGGATTTATGATATTTTTTTTTTCAGTGGAATTTTCCACGTTTTTTTCTTTTATGCCGTTGATTTGATCCGTGTGTAGAAGGGCGGGAAATTGGATTGAGGAGGTAGTTTTTGGTAATTTAAACTGATTTTGATTGCCTTTTTATTTTCGGATAAATTGCTGTTGTGTTTCGAAAATCGATACTTTTCAACTGTTACCACGAGGTTTTCATTGAATCAGGTTGAAAGTGACTTATTTATTTTTTGAAAAGACGAGCACGCATTCATGGCATGCAAGTCGCTTCCGTTATAGTTCTCATACTGCAATTATGAAAACACCAACACGTCTTAATCGTGATAACACCTCATATTGTTTAGATTGTCATGTTCTTCACACACTGAATTGTGTAACATTAACCGCCGATCGTACGATTTCCCGTTTCCTCGTTACAAACCTCGCCAACTATGCGACTAATATACTAATTATGTTCAAACAAAAGCCCTGTACCCACGCATCTTCAATTAAAATGCACGCGCACTCATATGCAGTTATACTCGCTAATCGCGGCAATCGCCGTTTCCGAATCGCGCAGCACACATGTAAATCACAGACAAACCCACCTACTTGGATCGCCTAGTCGGAAGAAGATGCACTGTATCATATTATTTTTTTTCAACCATTCCTTCCTGTACATAGAGCTTCTGCTACAATCGACTGCTTTTTCGCTCGAAACCGGCGTGGGAAGAAGACATGTGTGTGCAAGTCGCTAATAATCATTTCCCGACCGAATTACATAATAATTTCGCGCACCCATCAAGGAAAAGTCAAACTTCCTACATTTATGCTCATAAACCATCGCATAATGCGCACCTTGGGCCCCCGTCGCATCGGTCGGATTCCATCAAAACAACGCATCAACATCGACTCAAACACACACACGCACGCATCCACCGTGTATGGACAGCTCGATAACAATAGAAGAGATTGGGTGCTTATTAAAAATTGTAGGTGAAGAAAATTACCACCACCGCGCAGCCTACTGCCTACCTACACCTACACCTACACGCGGTGGTGGGTAAGGAATTAAACGGCTCGGCACCCACGAACGGCGAAGAAAGCCGTTGTTGCTGCGATTTACACATAATGACACCTCTCTCGATCAGCGCCGCCGCCGCCGCCACCGCCTTTGCAGCCACGTTGCAATCTTGCTCTCGCTCGGCTATGATCAGCAATAACTAGGTAGGTAGGTAAAGGCAGCCTTTACAATGTTGGCAAACTAGTTAGTCACGATAATTGGGCTCGGATCAGGCCTGGCCTGGTGGTGCAACGAGCGAGTGAGTGTCCGCCGCCACAGTAGTGGTATATTACATTAGCTACACATTGCTGGAATTGAGATAATCAATTTGGCAAACACGTTTCTCACTCAAACGAGAGCCCCTTCTCGTGTGAGTGTGTAGCGTCGCGCGCGGTCACGTCTTTGATCGGCATGAAGCAAGCCGAAATCGATTGATTTTTGGACTTTGTTTGTCGGTCGTTCGATCCAGCGATGGATGGTGGGTTAAAACAATAGAAATATCTAGCAATTTGGCGATGATGGAGTCACCACGCACCGTCCTCCGTCAGCAAATTGGCGAGCTGAATTACATACATTGATTTCGGAATAACGAGGGCCGTTGAGACGGTTGGCCTGTTCGTTGACTGGAATGGGATTGATCGGGTGTGCTTCACTCAGATTGGCGATCGAAATGTCACTGAAAATACTAATTATGTACAAACAGATTGACAAAGACTTGCGGTGGCAGGAAAATAGGTTACTGCGAAATATGAAACTGTGACAGCAGCTTTCGATTGGTCATTTGACTTCAATCGAGTTTTTTTAATCTAAAGAATGTGCTAGATTTGAGTCAGATATCGTCTTAATCAGGTCGGTTGTGCGAAATATTACAAACAATTTTATTGTTTACGCTTGCTTTGAACGAGGGAAAATTCGACACGTGTGTTAAAAACCATAACTTTTTTTTTTCTGTGTATGCCGAGTGCATCCTTTTATGAAAATTTTCGTAGCGTCGTGCACACGTTTGAAGACTTTGTTTGTTCACATTTATTTGCTCCGTGATCGTCTATCTATTACAATCGGCAAAATTATCCTGAACGGCTTGTAAGTGTTTATGATTAAGCGCAAAACTTCTCAAGTGAGTGTAACTATTGTCGTCGGCAGTCCTGCTCTATTCAGCAATCGTTTCGTTTGAACTGAATGTAAAAATAAATCTAGCAGCAAAAAAGAGAGTATGAGGCTCACTATTTGAAAGGTAATAAAATTGAAGCAAAATTTCCAAGATATCATATGAATGTATTCAGTGAAGCGCTTTGATGGAAGAATATAGAGGATTGGAGCGTTGAAAATCGATTGCCGAGAATAGTTAACACTGCCGAACCAAACACTTCACGTATACTATAGATTTTCAAAAACACATTTTAACAAAAATAATAATTTGATCTCTCGGCACCCAGCTCACACATTTACAACTCGTCTCATCGAGGGGCAGCAAAATGATGGATTTCGCTTATGTAATAGTGTTTATACAAAATAGTTCCAGAGCACCGTCGTTGACGAATAGTTGGATTTTGATACCAATTTTATTTTAGGTTGGAAAAATGCTTTAACCTTGAACACTTAAAGAACCAAGTTTCGAATAACCAAATTTTCTAAGATAGAACTATTTGATTGATGAAACCTAGAAATTTAAATCAACCCTGAAGGAATCCTTTACGATTTGCGGGAATCTGTTGTGTATTTTAAAATCAATTCTTCACACTTAAGCTGAATCAGAACTCTAATTGGGTCTTAAATTTGACAATCAATCCCGTATAGATAGAAAAATTTTCCAAATTACTCGTAATGTGTTGGAATTAAAAAAAATCCTCAATATTCCTCCTACATCGAATAAGGACAATGTGATGTTCCAATACTCGTAGCAAAATTTCATATGACTGGCATGCAATGGAATCATATGTTTTTTTTAATTTAATAGCTATGAATAATGAGCTTGTTTTGCTACAAATAATCATACATATTGGCTGAAAAAGAGGGGAAAGTAGAAGTGGATTTATTAAATTCTTATAAATGGAATGATCGTTATAAGCATGATTATAGAGATGATTGGCCACCCGAGGTCGCTACGCCGATATTTTCAAATAAGCTGTATTTACCCAGAGAATCAACAGAGCAATGCTTGAGACTAACAAACATCCTCAATGTGGGTGAATTTATGATCACAAACCAGCGGCAATAACTGCAGCGCAGATGCCGCTCGAATGCTGGTCAAATAAGAAAAGCGAAGCAATGTTTGGACGTAATACTCGTTTTATTGAAGGCCGAGGAATCGTCTGCTCTGCCTCGAAAAAACACTGTGATGTTAGAGTTGGCTGAATTGCAGTTTATCATTATTTTCAAATTATTCTCCATTTAGTTGGTTTTAAGAAGTACACAATCAAATTTCTAAGTATGAGTACCGATTCAAACCAACAGTAAGGATTCTGTTAGGGTCACTTACAAAATGTATTGGTGGTTCACTTCATTGGGATTTTTTTTTTAAGGAACTTACGCCTAATAGTTGATTTTAACCGATTTAACCAACAGTATAAATGCTATTGGGCCCACTCAACACTTGTGATGGTGGTTAACATCGTTAGAGAAACAATAACGCTTTAGAGCCGATTTGAACCAATTAAAACCAACACGAAAAATCACACAACGTGTGATGGTGGTTCAATGCATTGGGAAAACAAACTTGTATTTATAAACTCCACTTATTAGCCACTTTGAACAAATTTAAGCCACCAGTTTGGGGCAGTGTTTAAACTATAAAATCGTTTTTCAACCATCGAAACTTTGTTCAGTGACGATGGAAACGTCAATGCTAGTTTTCTTTAGTTGGGATAGTTCTGAAAAAACTAGCATTTGTTGATTTTTGGTCTCAGGACCAGGTGCGGGCTTTTAAGTGTGTGTGTTAAATTTCATGCAAAGGAATTCAAACAATCTTAGCAATCTAAGCAGAGACGTGTCAATTTTTGAGTAGATCCACCCAACTAACCAATTACCAGACCTCAAGCGTCTTTTCGGCTGCCTATCAAGCAATTAAGTCACCTTAAATGCAAAATCAATGCCACTTTTGGCCCAATATACGGCTACTTTACTGCGATGCTATGATAATGCTTCATCAATTCTATTTTGCATTCTAAATGCTTATTGCAGGCTACAAGCATTTAAAATCCAACTTTACAACAGATAGCATTCAAGATGCTGATATTCTGCTAATATAATGCTTGTAGCATCTGAAATGCAGATTTAGGGCTGATTTACTGCATATGCTATTGCTTATTGATCACCTGGGAACATTTATCGAAAATTGAGAAACGTTTCCGTGTGAAAAAAAAAAAAGCAAGGAATACAATTATACTCGGTCACTGAGTAGAATGGAATGGGAGTGTATCCCATACATTTGAAATGACAATCTATATTAAGAATATATTCAGCAGTTGAACCGGACAGAAATGCACCAATGATTTTCTCCCGTTCTATGAATTAAACAGCGGCGCATCAAGTGCGCTGTATAGCGCATCAGATGCGCCATACAGCGCACTAGATGCGCCATTAGTTTGGACTTATGGAACGGGAGTAACCGATTGGCGCGACTGGGTAATATTCCGGTTTTCAACTGCACCAGGAATATTTGATATAGCTCATATCGTCTCATATACCTGATAAAATCCTAAAAAGCAGTGGTTGGCAACCCAGCAGCGATAGAGCTGGACGATATTATTCATTCTCAAATGTCACTTTTGTTTTTGATTGAATCATGCAAAACACAATTTTTCAATTGGAATAGTTAAATCCACCACCGTGTTATTAAATTTATTTCAAATCAATCCGTTTATGTGCATACATTGAATGAAACAATCTGCAGCGAAATCCATATTGCAGAATTTGTACCCAATTAGACCCCCGGCAGAAATTTTAAGCCAAATCAAAAGATTTTCACTCCAATTTCGTCATATTTTGCTTCATTTTGCAGGTATAATTTTTAGAAGCAAGTATATACTGCGGGGTGCTGTTTCGGATAACCGGTTTGTTTGTAGGCTTTTCCTTTGGTAAATAAAATGTAAACTAATTTTATAACGGTCAAATAGTTTCACGATAGGCAAACTTAAATCGAATCGAAATTCGCCCATGTCGGTTTCAGTGTTTCAATAATCAGTTATCAATGACGTACTTAATTTTCGCAATAGAAAAAAAAGCTTAAATCAGGGGACGTATAAGGAGCTGCTGGTTATTAGAAAAGTATAAAGTCTCGATCTCGATGACACAGTGGATTTTGATGGCAACTAGTTGAGCTTCATATACAGCAGCTCATTGAATTGATCTAAAGAAAGCCTTCATGAAACTGAAATATATTAAAATGACTTACAGAAACAAATAGGATTTTTAAAATCCATTACATGTAAAATCTTTTTTTTGTGTGTTTGTGTAGAAAATAAAATAGAGAAAATTTTTTTTGGTACAAAACATTTTGAAGGTCCATACAAAAAACGTGTCATGAGAGTGAACAGGTGGTCTGAAAGGTAACTTTTTTGCATGACATACTTAATGGCTGTTCCCTTATTGCTTACTCTCAGCTAGGTGTTCTAGATGCACTTCCACAGTTATTTATTGGGCGCTTCCGATGCCAAGGACCAATTTTGCATTAGAAGTGGTTGTGTCCAGGGAGTTGAGAAATGTTCCTTAACGAATAACTCCTAGATCAGACCGGGAATCGAACCCAGCTTGGTCCAGCTTGGTGTTGATTTGTAGTTGCGGCTTTGTCGACTGGGGCTAAGGGAGGCCCCTTACGATGTGCTTAAATTGGAAAGATTCAGTTATCATATGAATATATCCGGTAAGTGCGGGAACATATCGAATGAGACGTTAAAAAACATCCGAAATTGTGAGTGTCACTCATTCGTGATATTATTCCAATACGCCCTTTTTGGGATATCTGTAGTAGATATGGTAGATGAATGATAATATTGATAATAATAATAACAGGAAAAAGTTTTGAATGTTAGTAAATATATTAGAATAACCTTCATTTTGAGTGATTTTTCACGACCGTACTTATAACTCGTAAGAAGAATATTAGCATAGAAGAGTGTATAAAATCAATCGAAGTAGGTGAATGTGCATGACTGATTCAGTTATCTGACGGATTTTGTAGAGCACTTTCCTCGACAGGTTTATTTTGCTATTACAGTTGTCGAGAGTCGACAAAATTTTATCGAGCAGGTCGGCTCTAGTAGACCGTTCGAAAACGGTGATGGATCTGTCACATTCTGTCGAGTTGTTTTGAAATGCGTTTTTTCTTTGTCTGGAAGTGATAACTGAATAAGCTCGCACGGGTGTTCCGGTTAAGTGTAAGCAAGACTAGTTTCTGTGGAAATCCAGCATCTACCGAAAATGTTTATCACATAACAAACATGAAATATTTCAGAACATAATTATCGAATACATGAACTACGAATTTCACGCACGTTATAAGAACTTTTCAAATACAAGTTGTAATTTCTATGCAGATTTTGAAAAGTTTATTGATTTGAAAGAAGTTATAATAAGCAGCTATAACCGCCATTCTAAACCAAAAAAAATTCAAAATTTCCCGAAGATTCGTAAGATTTTTTCGGAAGTTGAGTGCATGTTTTTCAAATAATGCAACTTATATGAGCATGTCGAAATTTATATAAACTATCCGATAGACCCCCTTAGGATTTTACGGAAGGTCTACGAACATGTAGAAGGTTCGTAGACCTTCCGCACAATATTCTTAAGTATCTTGTATACATACAAACAATGGTCTGGCCTTATGAGAAGGATCCGAGAGAAATTTTAATAAATTTAGTCAGCAAGTCAAATTTTCTACAGCTGAACGTTCGGCAATCTGATTTTACAGATTTCGGTAATAATTTACCGAAATCCGGTATTTTTTTACAGATAACTGTAAATTTTACCGAAACCTTACAATCGCATAACCAAACGTTCAACTGTTGAGAATTGGTAAAATTACAGATTTCGTAAAAAAATCTAAGTGTAAGCTGTTAGTAATGATGGGAATTCCCTAAAAACTTAGGAAATTCACTAAAGATTCAGAATGGAATATTTTGGAGGAATTCTTCAAAGTACTGAAGGGGACTTTCCAGTAGATCAGAAGAATTATTTCCTCAAAAAAATTTTTTCCCAAGGTCAGGAAGAGACTTCTCGTAAGTACAGGGGCACTTCTTAGTGGAGCAAGGAACAATATCTAAGAAATTCAAGAACAAACATCTACGAAGTTCAAATTCATACTTACCAGAAGTTCAGGAATAAGCTTCATTGAAATTTTTGATGTAACTAACCTAGTTAATTCAGTTCAGAAGAGAACTTCTCGAAGTTTTAAAAAGATTTTCCTTGATGTTCAGGTAAGATTTAGGATTGTATGCGTATAATGGACCCTGTGCGTATAATGGACACACCCCGACATGTTTTTGCAATTATTACGTTATTATCGTATTTAACCTAAGCATTGTCAGTTAAACACATAATATCAACACTAAAACAAAGGTAGAATATGATTCCTCACAAATTTCGCTACAAACATCATTATTCATTATTTTTACCTGAGCACTGTGTTGCAGTGATTTGTGAGAATTTTCGTTAAGCAGGAGAGAAAAAGGAAACTGATCATGTAAATAAATTGTAGATAATAAAAGGAATTTTCAACACGTTAATACTTAGAACTTATATTCACCTATCATGCAGATATAAAAACAATGACAAATTGTAAAAGATGGTATAAACTTTGAGGGTCCATTATACGACTGATTGAAAGTGCTTTTTTGCCTATTTCCAACCCCTCATTTCTTTGTAAGCAAACTGAACTTATTTTATGCTCACCGTCTAAAGTAAATTGTTGGTCAAAATGGGGAAAAAATTAATAAATGTAAGCATACTTGATATCGAATCTGAAGTGCAACAGTGAATTCGAGTGATTCAAACCATGTTCCGATAAAACAGGCGTGCAAGCAGTATTAAATTCCACGCTCTACCGTAAAATATTGTCTCGGGAAAATTCGTCTGCAAGAGGTAGAAGAGGTCTACCAAACGGTCTGTCTACCAAACCAACGTCCACCAAACAAGAGCTACCAAACGCAACGCAAAGTCTTTC
>JASCZW010010278.1:0-37554 GCA_034211315.2 Aedes japonicus
CAATTTCAGCAACTTCGAAAGAGTTGGAAAACATTTGGTAAGTTACGAAAAAATGTAAGACAGTTCGTGATTTTTTCAATTCACTAGCAATTTCTAAGAAATCAAAATGTTTCAAAGTCTTTCCAACGTTATTACAATATTTTAGACGGTTTGATACTCTTAGAAATTCTTAGCGCACCAGAGATTAGTTTACTTTCGTTTGATGAACCTTTGTTGGTAATTTAGAATTATGATGGTTAATGTTCGAGGAACCCTCCAAAGTCCATAGGGTTGGAAACGTCTCGCAGGTAATATTCAAAATGCTCCTCGGGACATACAGTTCACAGATAAGCGAATTTGTTTAATTTTTCGAATTTTATAAACTTTTGCACTATTTTTAGATTTTTCTAAACACCAGAAGTGGTTACTCTTGGGATAATATGATAGATAAGGTTGTCCTGATTCCCAGGAACCTGTGATTGGATATCAATGACCATCAAGTAGGTTTGCAATCGATAACAAAGTCCGCGTTTGGAACCCAACAGGGTGTGACAGTAAAAAATGTCAATCGCAACTTTCAAATACATCAGTAACTAAACTGTGTATATTTATCAACAATCTTTGATCAAGCCTCATTCAGAGCAGGAGTGAACTGTTACTTGGAAAAGAGATCGTAGAAAGGATTTATATTTTGAGCGTTTGTTGTCTTTGATGAAAAAAGTGTCATTCAATCATCGTAGTTTATGAGGAGAAACTTACATCCGATCCAGTCTATAATTTCTGAACGAACAGGTTTATTTCCTCCAAAAGTTTACTAAAAGACCATCATTTTAGTTTATTTGAGCGACTTCGTCCCATTCCTCAAAATTTTCAGTAAATAAATATGCTGATCAAAGTCACTTGCGGACTACATGCAACCATGGGTTCGGATCATCAACGATAACCATCAGGAATCGTTTTTAAGCTAAAGGAACAAACATTCTAGCATTTTCAACTAAAGGAACTAACATTCCCGTGCCAACATCCGTCAGAACTTAAATATTACTGAAACAGAGCTTGGAATTTGGGCCAAAGGTAACTCTTCAGTAGCTAAGATTTGAATCATGTATGGGCAAATGTTCAAGATCCTGGATCCTCTCACCACAATATTAATCGTTTAGGAAACTTCCACTGCTGGAAGAATTTTGAAAGTAGTAACTAAACTTGAAATTTTACCGCTAATTATGCGTCTCCTTTTCAAACCCTAGTCTACTTTTTTGTTTCTATCGAATGATAGCTGGGATTGAAATGATTCCACACTTGCATATAAAAGTAGTGAAAACTGTGCGGAAATTAAGCAGAATTAGTTGTTTTAAAATTCACATTTTTTAATGGTACACCCTGTATCTGAAGGCTATATGAGAGTTAGTAAAGGGCGATACGGTCAAAATTTGGTCAATATCAACTTGACGTATTTCTTTCAATTTTGCATTTAAAAACCTGAACACCTCATTTTGAAGGTGTGTGTGTAGAATGTTGCTCCTATTTTGATTTTGGAATTCACTCTTCAGTTGTCAAAATGCCGTCCAAGCAGAGAAGAGCAGCGTATCAAAATTTTGCTCGCGCATCGCGAAAATCCGAGCTACTCGCACGCAAAGTTGGCAAAATCGCTAAAAGTTGCCAAATCAACCGTTACAAATGTAATTAAAGTGTTTGGGGAACGTTTGTCGACAGCCGAGAGTCTGGATCGGGGGAAATCGAAAACCGGAAGCCGCTGAGACGACAAAGAGAGTTGCCGGTAGTTTCAAGCGAAACCCTAACCTATCTCTCCGAGATGCCGCAAATAAACTGGGTGTATCGTCTACAACCGTGCATCGAGCCAAATATCGACGAGCAAGCCGGACTATCGACTTACAAGAAGGTAGTGACTCCAAATCGCGATGATAAACAAAATACGACGGCAAAGCGCGATCCCGGAGGCTGTACACGACGATGCTGACGAAGTTTGACTGCGTGGTAATGGACGACGAAACCTACGTCAAAGCCGACTACAAGCAGCTTCCGGGACAGGAGTTTTATACGGCAAAGGAAGGGAAAGGTAGCAGATATTTTCAAGCACACGAAACTGTCAAAGTTCGCAAAGAAATATCTGGTTTGGCAAGCCATCTGTACCTGTGGCTTGAAAAGCAGCATTTTCATAGCTTCCGGGACTGTCAACCAAGAAATTTACGTGAAAGAGTGTTTGAATAAACGTCTGCTGCCTTTCCTGAAGAAACACGGTTGTTCCGTACTGTTTTGGCCGGATTTGGCATCTTGCCATTACGGTAAAAAGGCCATGGAGTGGTACGCCGCCAACAACGTGCAGGTGGTTCCCAAGGACAAGAACCCTCCCAACACGCCAGAGCTCACCCAATTGAGAAATACTGGGCTATTGTCAAGCGGAACCTAAAGAAGACCAAAAAAACTGCTAAGGACGAGCAGCAGTTCAAGGCAAACTGGCTTTCTGCGGCAGAAGAAGGTGGACAAGGTGGCTGTACAAAATCTGATGGCAGGGGTCAAGCGTAAGGCCGGCAATTCGGATTTGGAAAAGCGGAGAAGCCTAACTGAATATTTTTCCTGAATTTTATACTAATTGAACTTGAAAAAGAAATTTAATTTGATTTTTTAAATAAACGATTTCACCGATTTACACGCGTTTTCCCTTGACCAAATTTTGACCGTATCACCCTTTATAGGAAAATCAAACATTTAGTTCACTGTCTCGTTCGTTTTTTTCGTATTGCCCTTATGAAGAGTTCGATAACTATTATTGAAGGAACAAAATCATCTAGAACTCCGTTTTTTCACTCAAACGGTTAGAGCGATGTTTTGGCTCTATTTATCAGCAGTTTCACTGAATTGGGCAGTATAAACACATTGCCAGAACCACCAATGTCAACTGCTGATCAGTTGAGTGATCTTAATGATAAGTCACCAGCGACTAGGATCTTAAAGCACAGAGAACAGACGTCCATCGTCGATCTGCTACTTGTGTAAAACTTTAAGCCGACATTTAAATGTATGTCGTTATGTCTCTGGTAGGCGGCGCTGCAGTTGTTCGATAACTGTCATGCGTCAATGTTTATCAATAAAAGCCTAGCACATAACCTGAAAAGTTTTATGCCGGCTGCCCATATTAACTTTTACACAAGTTTTTTCAAAAAAAGGTATATGGACATGAATGTCTGTTCTCTGTGCTTAAAGTAAGATCTAAAAGTGATCTTTGACAAAGCTTTTGCTTCGAAACGTAATTATAAATGTTTAAAGAAAATTATTCATCGCTCGTATCCATTCACTTTCTAACCAAATGAGCCTGAACTTTCCAGTACTAATAAATTATCGATTTGGACACCAAAAACCTACAAATTACACTAGACAATAGTTAGACAAACTAGAATTAGAACTTTATGGAAGCGAACTGTTCTTTTTTTAGATTTTTGTTTCTTTTTTTGTGTGTGAGAATACTAAGTTGTTAAGGTCTTCAGTTCTCGAGTAGTTCATTATAAGCGGCCTAAAGCCAATTTTAAACGCCGATCAACGCCGATTTCTCTCGAATTTAACAACACTATCGAAAGTTGAAATATCGTCTTGTGCATGTGCTTCTGGAGAAATCAATGGTTAAAGTCATTGTTTACAATAAGATTTTAGGTCCTTATCATGAACTACTCACGTTTTCACCATATTTTAAAACTATCGAGAAAAAGCTCCATCAAGAAGCTATCACGAGTATCATACCATGAATTTAAACATCAGCTCTAGTAAATAGCAAAAAAGGAAGCAAGTTGATATGTCCCAGCAGCGTTCAGAAGGCCTTTGGGCAATTAGTCACCGCCATCACACACGGCGTAGCATCCAATTCAAACCTGCTTTATAGAATATATGTAGAACCGCTACCATGTAGTTAACAAAGTTCAGTTTCGCCCCACGATCAAAACATCTCGGGACAGCCGAAAAACCAGTTCCCATCCCCTCGGTGCGCGGAAGGTCGAAGGTCAACAAGAGCATCGACACTACTGAACTACCTTACGCAGGTAGGTTCCGTTCCGGCAGCGCCGAAGAAGCAAAAATTCGAACCACATCCTGACTGAACGAACAAACAACGAAACACCGGACAGAGGAGGAGAGAAAAATAAAGCATAACCTCACACGTTCCTACTACCAACCTGCCGCGGCTGACTGGCTGACTGACTGAGGCTGGCGGAACCTGTCTATTCCGCGGAATGATTTGGCGCGTGCATGTTCCCCTCTACATATCTAAAGTTCATCACACCTTTTCCAAATATGTTTATTACCGACGGTGGTAGCGGCGAGAAGTACATGAGCAGGAAGCTACGCGCAAAACAACCCGATCGAAATTCCCTGCAGCTAAAATGCGAACGACCATATGAAGGAAAAATTGCATTGGGCCATGAAAATGCGTGCCGGGCCGCCGCCGCCGTGGAGTGGTGCAAAATATTGATGTTATTGTCACTTGGATGCGTGTTTGTTTTCGAGTGTCGAATCACAACAAAAGCGTTGGTAGCGCCGCTTGGTAGCACTGGGGATGACAGTGCGGTGAACCGGAGCAGGCTCTCAAACAGCGTCAAACATCAAAGCGATCTGTGTATGACGTTTGACGCGTTTGGCGGAGTGAAAGATTAATATGAATGTTTGTTTTTCTTTTCGCTCTCGTTTCAGCTCACAAGTGCGTCAACCAGAACCAGAAAGGAGTGGATTTGCTCGTAAAGCGTGTTCGAAAAGCTAATTTTAACACGGGTGGAAAGTGCTGGTGGAGTTTCATCCGAAGAAGGCGGTAGAAGTGCTGGAGCGGGGGCTGGATCGCGCACCTGCCCGCGCCGTGTTGCTACGACTAGGGTGTAGTTTTCGTTTAGCAACAAATACGAGGGGTTCGTCTTATGCAAAACCGGAACTCGTCGATTGCAAGGTAAATCTTGGAACACGAAACTACCGAATCCGTCAATCTGTCAATGTCAATGTCACCCTAGAGAGAATGCGAGAGGCTCGCTTTAACCTCAATCGGGACGTTATAAATAAGAATCCAGATTTAGTTTCCCACTTTGCTCTCGCAAACAAAGCTAAGTTGCAAGATTAGGTGCGAGAGGAAGTGGCCGAATGCTTTCGGGCGGACGGATACTTGAAATTTTCGAGTGTTACGCACGGTACACCCCTTTCGTTGGCGAACAAAAGTGGCAATGGGTTAGGCTCGCATTAGACAAGAAGAGTATTTTCGAAAACCAAACATTCCAAGGTCAATGCCATGGCGACGACGGCGACGACGACGACGACGACCGGGTGTGCATCGTCCTAGAGCGAATACTGCGGCACTACTTCCCGCTTGCTAGAGGAAAAACAAACAAAAGTTTCCCCAGCCTCGATAGTTTGTTGTGTATCGTTGTACACACAACAGTTTCGGATGTTGGTGGAAATGTTCTAGATCGTTTTTTTTTCTAGCTTCGTCGCCCCACGAACGACCGCAACGACGACTCAGGGGGAAAATTCGTTATGTCACTCACGCCGCGCGCACGTAGGTTTTATTTTTAATTCGCAATTCGCTAAACCTGCAAGAAGAGACAAACTGCTGGCCGCTGAAGTCTTGAGCAATACACACACCAGAGATAGACGGCAAGTGGAGGAGTGAAAATGAGATGATGTTCTCCTTTTTTTTTGAAGAGGTGATCGCTGAGTGGGTGACCCCGTGAAGTTGAAAAATTGATTCCGGCTTCGCGGGATTTGCTAGGTAGGTCTTCTACGCAGATAAACCCGATTCCACAATGTCTAGCAGACGTACGTCACCGATGGTCAACTGCATCTGTCACAACCCGCCGACTGAGATGTGCACATACATTCACTTTTCCTCCACCAGATGGTGCGCGCGCGCTCTGTACACTGAAACAGTAGTTGCACTATAAGCTCACGCTCTTGGGGGTTTGAAGGGCGCTAAGCTCTATTCGATATATTTTTCTTCTTTTCCATACACTTAAGATTCTATATCTCAGCGCTAGTTAACAACAGCACAGATTTGACTAGATTTGTCGGGGTTCGGAGCGCCGATTCGGGTTCTGCGGGTGTTTGTTGTGGAGCGCGGTCGAATTTCCGCGGAGGATCTCGCGTTCCAATATTTAAATTTATACAAAAAAAAAAGATCAATCGCAAAATTAATCGGGGCACACAGGCACCAGGCCGACCGCGGCGTACAACCGAGAATGCCGAAACGCAACTATTTATAAATTGGGAGTGAAAATTTTTGAAAGCTACGTAGAGGAAAAATATTGAAACCTTCCTATGCGAGGTAAGATGGTACGTGTGAGATAGGTCACCCACCTATACCGATGCCGGCCTGGTGAGCGAGCTGGTGCTCCTTCCAAGTGCTACAAGTGCAGCAGTAGATGCACACGGGAAAAAAGGTGACGCCTGTCTTGGTGTGCGGCTTGCGCACAAATCTCGCGCAAGCGCGAATCCTAACCCGCAACCGCCATCATCAGCTGTACCATACGGATCTCCCGTCCACCCGTTCCGAAGAGTTCAAAGAGGAACTAGGTAAGTACACACTGTTGGCATGACATTTAAAAGGAGTGCCAGAGAGCGCCATGAAAGTGGGAGAGCAGTGCCCGTCCTAAAAATATCCGAGATACTATTGGAGCGCCCCCATCTGGTCTGTTTACGCACACACTTTTTCCCCATGACAGATGTAGAACAAAATCAAAACAATCATACGGCGATTCTACGCGGTTGGTCTACTCCGTGGATGGTTCAACTAGTGACCGCTTGATGGTGCTGTTGATGGCGGTGTAGTTAATAGAGACATTACTGCTCGGCACAGCCTACTAACCTATAAAGAGTGTAAAGAGCGGGTGCTTGAAATTGTTATTACTTGCTGCTGCCGACAGACAACATCAGGCATGTCTGTTTACATTCCTTCGAACAAGGCTTCAATCGGGCGGATTTTGCAAACACGGATTGGAAAAAAAAATGCGAATCCGGATTAGATAATGCTGCACTCCACCGCGTCCATTTATTCATCTACTTATGGTGTGGTGGGGCAATTTGCGTTAAAATGTTATTCGTAGAAGAGACACAGGCTAAAGGAGCAGCAACAACAACAGTGGAAAACGGAGAAACGGCGCATGTATGGAAAATAATTAGCTTGCGTTTCCTTTTTCACTGCTCGTGCGGTGCGGGTTGTTGTTGTTGTTGTTGATGATGATGATGATGATGCTCGCTACAAGCTAGATTTAAATAAAATGTAACCATGTTCTCATTCGGTGTGAACTTTTACTACGGTCCATACTGGAGACACTGGTATTTTGAAAGATAACTTATTTCGGGTAACTTTTGAAATAGCCTTGAGGAACGAATGCAATCTAATCGAGCTAATCGATATAAACGATTACTTTTCTATGAATAAAAGCTTAGATTGAACACAAATCACAAATCATCAAATTGACTTTATAGATTTCAGAGCCAATATAGATTAGCGTGGCTTATGCGCTTTGAATTTGACTAAGTTACGTTCTCTTACTGGGAATTGACACCTACCCTAATCTTCCATATTCACTTCCAAGTAAATAAATTTGAAGCTTTCCTAATCCGAATCAGTTCAGCATTATTCAAATCGTTTGGTAAAAATAGACATGTAAAAAACTAAGAATGAAAAGAATTACAAGCCAAGCTTGGTTATTACTACTACTAAGAGGGTATGAAAAAGGCTGATACAAAAGTGCAAGGAGAGGTTAAAAAAATTGTGAGACTAATGATAAGCTTATAACCTTTTATCGTGTAGGTAACAATTGATGAAATATTGACTGAAACTAGCTAAGAGTGTACGTTTTACTTTTTTTTACTTTGCCAAAATTTCATCCCAATCTGTGAAGTGGCAAGATTGTAATGCAATTTCGCATGATTTTGATACATTTCCTGTAATGCATCGCAACTTGGAGAAAAAATGCAACATTGCCCGTCGGCAAAAACGCAATACATAAATTTGCTTAGAAAAATTCAATGTGTGCGTGAGGTTGTGCAGTGGATTAGTTGTTGAGTATGAGATTGGAGTCCGGAGGTTCAAAAAAAAAAAAAACAACTGCGATTCGCAACCGAGATTCGAACCATGGCCGCCAGCGTTATGGCTCAAGACAGCAACCATTCAGCCACTTCAACATGTTAAAATGAATAGAAAAGAAGCCCTACGGTTGTTTCGATTGTCGAAGCACTCAGCAACACAGCAATGAAACAAATGTTGCTCGCACACACTCGCATGGCTTCGTTTATTTCATAAAGAAGGTCAAACTTGATGAGACGGAGATCGGAGTGTGATGACGAGTGAAAATAAAAATAGTATACTTGACAGCGGAATTCCAACAGTGGCCAATAGCGTTGCGGAATTCTGTGTTATTGTCTCACCCATATTGAAAAGTTGTTAACGGTTGAACAAAGAACGCGTTTCTGGGTCAAGATGGGCAAAATTGCCTTTTCTGAATCATGTGGATTTCTCAAGATATACTTGCAAAACCTGCAATTGCATTTTTTGCCATCTTTTGATCTTTTGCGTGTGGTTATCGAGATGATAGACGCAGTCGTGGAAAATCCAAAAACGTCCCACAAATAAATAGGGAAACACCTGGAATTTCATCATTCCATCACGATGACCAGCGAGATGAAGTCATCCGAGGACACCCAGGCGATCCAGCGGCGATCAGACAGTCACATTTTTGCTTTTTGAGTACATTCTTTACGCTGGATCCAAGGTAAGTTACTTTTAAGGTGAGATGGAATAAATAAATTCAAGGTTAGGATAATTATCACTTCTAGTGGATGAAAGGATTCTCCAGAGAAGCAAGTATTTCTTGAAAATTGGATGGAAGTGCTGATAGTGTTTAAGATTTATGATCAGAAAACCTCTAAGCGTCGGGAACTCAATCCCTAAACATGTTGAGGTTCAAACAGCCATCATCGTCATCATCATCACAAAACATAAACATTCTCTGATAATCAAAATAATTTTTAAAGGAGAACATTTCCATGAATAGTCATTCGATTTTGAACGGAAAAATTAAACTTTTAATTATGATGATAATGCTTCTTAAAGACCTTTCAATTATTTTCAAGGAAGTACGAATCTGAGAGCGTTTAGCCACGACCATCATCGATTTGAATGAAACTTTGCTCATTTCCTTGATGCAGTAAATGATCACCGGTCCAGAGATGGTAGATTGGCAATGAAATGTTGAAAAAAAAAAGCATTTGAAATCACAGATGCCCTATTCAAAAGTTAGTCTTGCGTCGCATGGCTAACTTTTGAATAGGGCATATGTGGATACGAACAATTTTTTTCTTCAAAATTTCATTGCCAATCTACCAATTTTGATGAAATTGCGTCTTAGAAAAAGTTACATACGAAAAAACAAACATTTATCAAAAAATATACACTGAAAATATATAATTTCAATTTTTGTTTATATTTTCAAAACAGATTTTTTTCTAAATAGGGTTTTTCCTGGACATTTTTTCCTGGATTTTGAATTAATAAGAAAACAAGCAAGCTTTTCAACCATGGAGAAGCTTCGAATTATGAAGTTTTTGGAAGACATTTTTTTATGGATTTATTACTGTATTTGTATCAATATGTTCATTTTTAATAGCTAACAATAATGCCTCCATATGACGTACTTCGACTTCGCAAACTAAAGTTTAGTCTAGATGTAACGTTTTTTTAATGTTTTCTTACTTTTTGAAATTCTACAAACAAGCAATATTCATGAATAAATTTGTGTTTTAAAAGTACTAGAAAATACGCAAAATATGAAAACAGAAATTCATAAAAGAATAAAAATTACAAAAATCAAAATTATCATGATAAACAAAAATTAATGCTTAGAGATAAAAAAATCAGTAAAAAAGTAACATATTTAGAAACTTTTTTCATACGGGCGAATAACATTGAGAAACTCTCTTTGATTACTTTCTCTGTCATTCATATTCAAATTATCTTTACGTTTTTAATTCTATTATTTGCAGAGTGTGCTATCCATCACTGTTGTGTTTCGATCTGTACTAAAAATCCCTCGAAAGTTGTATAATGGCGCTGTAATAAGTGAAAAAGAACAAGACATGAGAGAATCTCTCATTGTTAGATTCGCTCCATTGAAAAAAGTTTCTAGATACATTAAGTATTACATTTTTAACAAACATTTTAAATAATTTTTTGTTTTTATACGGTTTAGCACCATAATTCAAAAGCTTCTATAAACAAAGTCCATTTTTTTCAGCTTCGATATAATGAAATTAAAAATGCCCTATTTATTAACTTCATAAATTGCAAGCGATTGCGAGATGTTTTGATTTATTAGTACGTAAATTGCGTTATTCAAGTTAAGTTAATTGCGTAAATTAGGTAAATTAACCTCTTTTACTTCATCACTTAAACGATTGTCTGAACCACTTTAACGAGAGGTTAAATTATACACTGAGAAAAAAATCATATAAGATTCTAGTAAAATCAAATACAAAACTTTTTTTTTTCAGAAATGAGAATTCCTACAACGTAGAGACGAACTAGCCACAGGCTGACGTCTAATAAAGAATCCTAACCTAAGCCCAGCAACGCTTGGTTATATTGAGGAAAAAAGAACGAATGCAATTTATTGAGAAACAAAAGCAAAAATTTACTATCAAAAATCAACTAGTTGTACGTCTAAGAAAAAGCTGCAGACAATAAAAGAAACATATCATGTTAATTTTTGTTATGAATTCTGAACTGAAAATCTTTTCACGATACGACCTTTTTTTTAAGGACTTTAAAAAACATGCTGTGTTCGTATAAATGGGTGCATTTTAGTAATAGAAAACAGTAATGCCTCGTTGTAACGTAATTCGATATAACTTAACTTTTATCTATGTAGAAACGTAACCTAACGTATTTTGTATTAGTTTTTGCAACGTTACCTATCTGCAATATTTAACCTTAACCTTGTACATTGGGCTCGTTTTTGACCAATCAACATCTTCAAAAAGCTCTAACGCACAAACGGAATAAACTAGGTCTCACGCAGGCAAGACCATATTTGAGACGATACGGCTGGTGTTAGAATGGTACAGAGATAACTATGTTGATTTTGTACCAAAAGACTTCATTCTCGCCGGAGCTTAGCCCGGTTGAGAACTTTTGAGAAGCAAAAGGTAAAATTATCAAAAGAAGCCGGCCACTATTGCCCAAAACCTTATGGTTGGTGTCAAGGACAAAGTGCGGGCATTCGGTCATGGAGAGAAGATCTTATGATCCAATGAAGTAGAAAGCTAACCATAATGTAAGAGTCCCTGAAAGTTTGAAACTCAAAAGTTCTTGAAAAGTTCTGGATTACCATTTGTGTGTGTCTCATTTGTTTCGAGTACATTTTTTAGGTTGGTTACAAGGGAACCCGAGCAGGAGAAAAAACATATGACTACCTAACTTTGATCGTGATAACTGAAGTTGGTATTGATGAGCGCAATACCCAAGCAGGAGACAACAACATATGAATACCTTATTCTGATCTTGATAACTGGCCTTGGTATAAAAGAGCTCAGATTAAGAGGTAAAATACCTGAGCAAAATACCTAAGAATTGCAAGCAAAATATCTCCCGAATAACAAAACTTGGTGTTTTGGATACCTGGGAATACCTTAGAGGTACTATTTTGGTATTGTCTTACCTCAATTTGATATTCGCATAACATTGTGGGAACAATGTTATGGTATTATCCTCAGGCATTTTACTTCTTAATCTGAGCTCCTTAATACCAAGGCCAGTTATCAAGCTATTCGGTCTTGCTCGGACATAAGAGGAAAAATACCTAAGAATTGCAAGCGAATGTCAAGATATTCGATCCTGCTCGGGAAATTAGCTGAATAGCGAAGGAGTTCTTTCTCGATTTAAATTCAAGGTAAGATCAATTATCACGTCTCGTTCCACTTCTAGTATATTGAGGTTGAAACATCACAAATAAAACAAAACAGACAGCGCTCAAATTGCGAACAAATGGATGCCCCAGAGGAGCAATTATTTCTTGAAAATTTCACGCAGATGGACAAACATTTCAGATGGAAGTCCTTTATTACTTGAAATTCATTTTCAGAAATCTTTGAAGTGTCGGGGACTCAATCCCATAACACGTTAAAGTTTAAACAACCGTCATCATCATCATCATCATCATCATCATCATCATCATCATCATCATCATCATCATCATCATCATCATCATCATCATCATCATCATCATCATCATCATCATCAGAATACATAAACAGTTTCTTCCATAACTGATTATGGTGAGTATGCTCCTTTGAAAAACGATGACGGCTGTATTCACCTTAAAGACAATCATGCTTTGCTCACATTCCTTCACACAATATCAACCTACCAGTCATCCAGTTTTCCCCAAACGAAGTTGTAGAAGCTATTGACAACCTTGACATCAATAAAGGATGTGGAACGGACGGTATTCCACCCCTAATGCTGAAAAAGTGTTCGAAAGAATTAGCGAGTCCAATTGCCTGTTTGATCAACCGATCGCTTTTCGAAAGGACGTTTCCGGCAGCTTGGAAAACAGCTTTCATCATGCCTATTCACAAGTCTGGCAGCAGTAATCAAGTATCGAACTATCGTGGCGTATCTATACTGTGCTGTCTCAGCAAAGTGTTTGAAAAACTGATGCACAATGTTTTAGACAACATGGCATCTCCAATTATCTTTGATGGCCAGCATGGTTTTATGAAACGTCGTTCTACAACAACGAATCTTATGTGTTACGTCACCTCACTGTCACGCGAAGTCGAAGCGAGGCGACAAGTTGACGCGGTGTACGTTGATTTCGCGAAAGCCTTCGAAACCGTTCCTCATATTCTAGTCGTCGAAAAACTGAGATACATAGGTTTTCCAGATTCGATCACGGAGTGGATTTTTTCGTACCTAAGTGATCGTACTGCATACGTCGTGATCAACTCAGCTAGATCCCACACCTTCAGCATCACTTCTGGTGTCCCACAAGGAAGCGTTCTGGGGCCACTATTATTCAACATTTTCATCAATGACCTGTATTCGCTGCTTTGTTCGTTCAAGCTGTCGTTCGCTGACGACCTAAAATTGTATCGTGTCATAGCTTCTCTTGCTGACTGCGCAGCCCTGCAAGAAGATATTGATGTAATGTTGACCTGGTGTGGCAACAACGGAATGCGAGTAAACAACAACAAATGTAAAATCATTTCCTTCGGGCGATGCCATAACCTATTCTTCATGAATACAATATGGAAACAACAACACTGGAACGTGTGTCATCCATTCGCGACCTTGGAGTTACCATCGATTCCAAGCTCAGATTCAACGAGCACATCAGTACTATGACTGCCAAGGCTTTTTCTGTTTTGGGATTTATTCGTCGTCACGCGTCTGACTTCACCGATATCTACGCCTTGAAAACACTCTATTGCGCGTTGGTTCGTAGCATCCTTGAGTACGCTGCCCCGGTTTGGTCTCCACACCACGTAGTACATGTCCTGACGATTGAACGGGTGCAGAAAAAGTTTTTACGTTTTGCGCTGAGACAACTGCCTTGGAACGACCCCGTCAATCTTCCTTCCTATTTAGACCGATGCAGGCTCATAGGATTGGAGCCACTGTCAGATAGACGAGTTACGATGCAGCGGATATTCGTCTTCGATGTGATTACGGGAACTATAGACTGCTCTGAACTGCTCACACAGATTCCGTTCAACATTCCTGCTCGAAGGTTCCGGAATTCTCCGTTATTTGCAGTTCCATATCACAGAACAAACTACGGCTATAATAACCCGCTAGATTCATGTCTTCGCTCGTTTAATGTTGTTTGTGATGAATTCGATTTTAATTTGTCAAAAAACGTTTTTAAAAATAGGATTAGTAGTAGTATATAGTTTGTAAGTTAAATAATTCAGTCTGTGCGTCAATTCGAAGACGGTGATGTAAATAAATAAATAAATGTGTTGGGAAGTACAAATCTGAGAATGATTAGCCACGACCATCTTCAATTCGGATGAAACTCTACTCATTTCTTCGATATGGTAAGAGACGTATTTTTCACCCATCTAGACACCCATGTGACGCAAGACTGACTTTTGAAAAGGGCATATGAATTTTTGAACATAATTTCTTTTCAAAATTCCATTGCCTAAAATCCATCAATTGTTAAGAAATTGCGTCTTAGAAAAAGTTGCAGACAAATAACCAAAAAATTATAAAAAAAATATATACGGAAAAATATATTATATAATTTATCATCATATTTTCTGAATTGAAAATCTGTACACAATACGATCTTTTTCTTCGAAATTTCAATTTTTTTGAAGTAATAAGAAAACAAACAAGCTTGATATAAAAAAGTTTTTGGAAGATATTTTTTATGAATTTACAAAAAAAATCATACTGTATCAATGGGTGCATTTTAAACAGGAAATTAGTATTGCCTCCATATGACGCAGTTCAATATAACCACAGAGAACAGATGAATTGGCTCATACGAATATAACAAAACAACATGTGTATGCTAATATTGTGGCGCCGTAGTGCGACGACATTCCATACTAATTACTGACATCACGGTGAAAGCAATCCACCCATGTAAAGAGTTATTTTTCTCCAAGTCGTTTCTGTTTCATGGAAGTCGTTTCTATTTCTCCAAATTTAGGTTCTTTTGCCCTTGGTTTCCACGCATAAAGAACGGCCTGTGAAAAAATATATTACTGTTCCCTAGGATAAGAAACCGTGTAGATCAATTTTTGATCTGTCATCCGGCACCCATGTATAAAACAGATCTTTTTTATCAGTTTAAACATCAACCAAGTTTGATGTCTCTCCATGTGAATTTGTTTCCATCCGCTTTTGGAAATCAACATCATCTTCAAGATATTCGCAAATTCTTTCTGTGGCAAATTCTTTCCCAATCAAATTGCCAACTTTTGATAACTTATCGGAATCCTTACCGGAACCATAAAAACTACATTCTATAATAATGAGTAGAACTAGTAGTTGTAGTTGAAACACTAGCGCCACCCCATTAGACATTCCATACTAATTTGAATCAACAGTTCCGTTTATGATCACAAGTGCTCATTTGAGCCTGGACGTCTGTTCTCTGTGATATAACTTAGCTTTTATCTAACTATAACGAAGCCTGTTTGGTTTTATTTTTTAAAGCTCTACATACAAGCAATATTCACGAGTTAAGTTTATAAAGTACTAGAAAAAACGCAAAACATGATGAAGAAAAAATATTCTGAAAACACTAAAAATAATGAAAATAATTATTATATAATCATGAAAAACATAAAATAAATATTTGCACTAGATATGCAGTGTAAAGTAACACATGTTAAATATGAAATTTTCACAAAAAAAATATCATAAAAATTTAGATGTGACGTAACTTTTTGGTGTTTTGTATTTTTTTTTTTTGGAAGTTCTACAACAGAGCAATATTTATAAGTAATGTTAAGTTTTTACAGTAATAGAAAATACGCAAAAACTGAAAAAAATTATTTTATGATAAGTTGCAAACAATAAAAAAATATAAACTGTAAAATATATCATGTAAATTTTCATTCTAATTTCTAAATTGAAAATCAATTAAGTTGTATAAATTATTCTACAGGTGTCTAGATTCGTCAGAAGATGAAGTTACTCATTGTCCGGTTTAAGGTTATTTGCACCACGTTTAATACAATAGCTGAATAGAAGTTCAGCAGAAGCCGAAATTATTTTTCTCTTGATTTAAGCTTCACAATGCTAAGTAAACCAAACTGACTACAATCTTGATTAGTGCTCATAATTCAGTCATTACATAAGACTCCACGAATCTACAAAAAAGGATCTAAAACTGATATTGAAATTTGTTAAAACGTGCTAAATTGCAGGATTTTTTTTTTGTTCGTTTTTGAGTTAAAAAAGAGGATTGATTTTTCCAGTTATTGGTAAACAAATAGGTACGAACCAAAAACCATACAACAATTACTGCAAAGCAACATGTGTACATTTGTAGGAAATGCAGTCAAGTTTCATAATTCAACCATAATAAGTAAGCTGATTAGACGTTTGAATAGGACTAAACTGCAAGTTGTTAGGTTCAGCATTAACTGAAGCTGATTAAGGTTTGATTTAAGGAGTATACATTGAACTTGCACGGCGTTTTGCATTGTAGTTGAGTGCTTAGTGCAGTGAATTTTATCCTTATAGTTCAACCATAGGAAGTAAGCTGAATAGACTACTCGATAAGATTATACGGCAGCTGTTTGAACGCTGAAGCTAACCATTTCTTAACTTAAACTGCACACAGCTGTTTAAAAGGAGCTGACAACAATCCCGATTAGTGCTCATACTAGGTGGGGTGAAAAGTAACCTCCTTGGGTTTACGTACAACAATAATTAAATCTAGAGCTGAATAGACATCGCCGTAAATCACATCGCTAAGATCGGCCGACTACGATGGGTTGGGCATGTCGTAAGACTGTCGAACGACAGCCCAGTTAAAATGATTCTTGAAAACGAACCGAGGAGTGCAAGAAGAAGAGGCGCGCAACGAGCAAGGTGGATCGATCAAGTTGAAGGCGACCTGCGGACCCTTCGACCGAATACAATGGAGACAACTTCTGTGTATAGCAGAGGCCACGCCGACCTTGGTCTTATTGGTCGGTCGTATTTGATGTAATTTATGATCAGAAAATTAAGTTGCAAACTTCCTAAACCAGCTCCTCCTATTCTGTATTCTGTATTGTGTATTCGGTTTGGGATTTGAACAATTTGCCAAATATTGCTCAGGTCTGTAATCTGTATTGTATATTGCAAACAATATTGAATGCTGCAGAAAGGTTGCAAACAATCACCTAGTTTACGCTTGCTTTGGCTCGAAATTAAAAGAGGGAAAATTTTACGCGTCTGTTAAAATTCATTATTTTTTTCTGTGTATAAGTCAGGCACTGAATGAGGGAAGTTGAAAGTTTCAACTTGGAAAAGCTCACTGGCTCAATTTACCCTTTTTTTGCCCTCAGAATCACAATGATAATCAAATCAATCAGTTTTCCTTCAAACTAACGCTGATATCTTCTTGCTAACTTGCTAACTGCTAACCGACAAACCTCAAGGAATGGAATGATGCCAGTTTTGGGCAGACCATGTTTAATTGTTAATTTTGCGCCATTTCTGTGACATTTACTACATACTTGATTAAGACATTAATCAACACAACAACCCATCCTGCCCCAAGACACGAAGATGCCAAGTCCTCTTGACTTGTAGTTACTCGCAGTTATATGATCAACTCTGTCTTTCCCAACTACATGCAGCAACCTGTAAAAACGATAACCCTTGTCTTCAAAAATAAACAGCACGAGTGAACGCAAGAGAACACTGAGGTTTTCGCACGAAAGCAAAAACAGGCGAATCGTTACTGACAGCTACTGACCCCCTTTTGTTTCGTTTAGCACCACCCCATGATCAACATTGTATCGATATCGATGCTGATAGGCAATGGCCGGGGAATTAGAACAACACTTAAAGCGCACACAAACACACACACACGCACAAATTGGCACATCATGCTGTTATCGTAATAAAATCAAAGCGGTAGCGTAAGCGAAAGCGGTTGGCGGGACTTGGGACGGCGGTTGGATTTGCGGATTGGACAGCGTGTAAGCTTATAAAACTCAAGCGCTACCTCCGTGTCTTCTGCACTGGCGGTGGTGGTGCTGGTGACCGTACTAGGGCCAGGCGAGCAGGATTCCGTCGAGTCCGAGGCGGGAAAACCGGCCGCGTAGACTTCCTCGTCCAGGAGGTACTGCTCCGTTCCGAGACCGGTCCCGCTGGGATCGGCTCCGGCAGCACCATCCGTTTCCAGGAAAATGTCCGCACTGGCTTTGAATATCTGCGAGGCACGTCGGACCGACTTTTTGAAGGGCTGCTTATGCTGCAGGGAGCACTACTGCTGGAAGGTTCTCCGACCCGGGTAGAATGGGACTTGGACGAGGTGGATGGCATGAAGTACTGATCCAGACAGTGACTGTAGAGACCTTCTTCCGGCTCATCGTCTTCGTGTTCCTCGACGTCCGCATCGGCATCTTCGTCCTGGTAGTTGAGGTCGTACTCATCGTCATCATCGTCATCGTCGTCAGCGTCCGAAGCACACGGAACTACCGTATCTTCATCGTCCGGTTCATCGCCGTAGGAGGCGATTTGCGTAGCGGACTTGGACAGCGTGATCCCTTTCGCCGGGACGTACGTTGGAGTTACCTGGACGGTGGAGTCGAACACCGAAGTCATCGGGATGGGTTCGATTCTGCCACTTTGACCGATGGCAACGTTACAGCTGTTGGAGTTAGAGCGGGTTAGAGCGGTGGTGGTTGAGCTAGGTTGTTCGCATAATGACCGACTGGGGGTGAAATTTTTGGCGTCCGGATTGAGACGGGAGCGCGAATAGCCTTGAGTACTCCGCTTGGGGCAGCCACGTTGTAGATATCCGCCATACTCTGTTCGATGTTGTCTTCGATGTTGATGATGCAGAGTCTGGCGTTTGGTTGTTGTTGAGATCTCGGGAGCGTTGGGGAAGGCCGGCGGCAGGTGCCTATTGATGGGTATTTGGATGGAGGAGATCTTCGTAAAGGGCGGATAGTCGATGATGACCTTGTTGGCCGGTGGATTTGTTGCTTGACGAAGAAACTTTCGCCGGTTCCCTTGCGCGGTGGGTGTCCACCGCCGAAGGGATTGAAGGAAGCGCTCTCCTGGATCAGGGCGTTGTTTTTGGAGATCATTTTGTTGGTGGCACTGATGGTCGTTCGGGGGCAGCGATTCCGGGACGATGGCTTTGTAAGGTGTGAAGAGGTTGTATTTCTTTGCTATTGGGTTGGTTCAGGGCTTTGCGTAGATACAGGACGAGGAGGAATCCTTGGCCAGGTTTAGGGACGGGATGAAGGCCGCTACGTCCGGGAGAGTGATCGATGGTCTCCGGAGGATGGATGTGTTGGAGGAACTCTTGGAAAGGTTTGTGGGGGTTTGACTTGATGAGGATGGGAGAGTCTTGGGGAGGAAGGAACGGCTGCCCGGAAACTCATCGCGCCACTGGAGAAGCTTTTGCACAGCGGGTTCACAAAGTTGCAGGAGTGATTGCCGTAGAAGTTGGGTTTCGATTCGCTTTCGCTGACCAGTCTCTGGAATTCTTCTTCCGTCAAGTGATCCCGGATGTGTTTGTCCAGGTGCGAGTAGGAATAATTTTTTCGCAGCTTGAAATAATTGCTGGCTTCCGGGGATGTTGCCATCCGGGCTGCTGTCGATAGGTTGCGCATACTGGTGACGTTCTTTTGTACTCATTGATGCTATTTTGGACGTCCTTCTTGGTTTTGGCCATGATGCGGTCATAGTTCCAGCCGAACTTGGGTACGCCGGCCGGTTTGCTGGAGGTGGTTTCCTGCCAGAACTTGCTCATACTAGACCGCTCGGGAGTGGTCGTCGGCTGAGGGCCCGTTACCGTCGCTAGGTGTTGCCCGGTTTTTCACGTACCTGTTCTCGATCGAACACGCGGTAGCATGGAGTGCGAGTTGCTTCGAGATAATTTATCAACCTGCTGCTGATGCTGATGGTGGTGATTTTGGTTGTGGTTGTGGTGGTGGTGGTGATGGTTATGGTGATGATGTTGTTGATGCGGCGGGAGTTGATTACTGTGACCATGATGCTGGAACGGTTGCGAATGGAAGTGATGAACCGGTTGCTGATGTGGCTGATGGTTGTAGTACGTGGGATGACCTCCTGTGGTGTTGCACCCGCTGCTGCTGCCACCACCGCTCGAGGACGAAGAGCCGGCTGAAGGGATCGAGCTGTACGCGTGATACGAACTGGACTTGGCAATCGGGTAGTAGCCTTGCATCGCCGTTGCACTGTCGTAATATTGCAAGTAGGGGTCGACTGACGTAATGGTGCCGGTAGTTTTCACTCTTGACGTGCGCAGGAATCACGGTAGTTGCATTGCTGACGACACAGGTCGATTGAGGAGCCACCGCCGCCGCCGCACTGGAACTCGGACAAGCCACGGCGGCGTAGTCGGGTAAGCTTTTTAAATAATTGTTCATGAAATCGATATCGGCATTATACATATCATTATGCTGTTGATGTGGTTGCACGGCCGATTGATGATACTGAGATGGTGCTGCAGGTTGCTGCTGATGGCAACTGCTGCGATGCACTTAAATCAATTAATTGCACCATCACCACGCCGACGCCGCCGCCGTAATAGGTACCGTTGTAATTAACACGGATTTGCTCCGAGTAGATTCGTATACAGCAGGCCCCCTCGCCGGGGCTGCCACCGCCGCTAGCAGCAGCGATCATGACATTTTCAAAGTTCCTTATCGGCGGGATCGGTGGACTAGGTCAACATTGCTGCTGCTGCTGGTATGCGGTGCTGCCGCTGATAGTTACTTTCACTCTGACACTAGTTGCTGCTGCAGTGGTTGTTGGTGTTGTTGTTGTTGATGGTGATATGCTGCCATCGTCGTTTTAGGCCCTTTCACACTTGAACCGTAGTAGCTTTCACTGTTCATCGTTTGGCCGTTACTAGTGTCATCACCATCTCTAGTCCCGAACTAGAACCAAATGGACCATATGGGGAGGAAATTCGAAGGAACACACACACACACACATTCTACTACTTCCGGATCATTCGGGCGATTAGTCACTGATGGCAGAGAATAGCGAAACTAGACGGATCGGATAGATTTTTCCGGTACATACAATTGGGCAAAAGTACGAAGTTGTCACGGACCACAGATAGAGAAACATTTACTCGAACAGGCAGAGAGCGTCTCACTGGCCGAATGACGTGGGTAGTAGAATATAGCACCGAACTGACGGGAAGAATATGAGGGAGAACGAAATATTTCGGGAGATGAACGGACACAACAACAAACAACAACGGTTCGAATCGAATGACGAAGAGAAGGGCAGGAAGGGGGAAGAGTTTGTTTTTGTTGTGATTGTGATGTTGTTGGGCCATCGTAGTCTGGGGGCGGCCGGGGACAATGACTATTTTTGGATGATTTGCTAAACTGTTTGGTTGAAATCGGAACGAGAGGATGCCGTTAGAATACAGCTTCACTAGTTCTAGTGAAAGGATTACACGACATTGCGAATGACGGAGACTGCGACTGGGAAGAGTGTGATACTGTAGGGCTTCGAAGAACTTGGGAAGATTTGAGCAGTAGTCGAACTCGGTTTGAGATTGCGCTTGAGTAGATTGTTTGACGAAGAACACTTTGTGCACTGTGCTCAAGGTGCTGTGCTCTACAGGTATACCTCGATTATATTTACACGACACTTTGCCCTTCCATTACCGATTTCTCGGAACAATGACACATCAACTACAAAAATTTATAACAGTATAGGATAAAATAACCGTTCCTCTGCGTGATGTAAATATATGTTTGTTGAATTGATTTATCATATGCGAGAAATCCGTGATTGGAGAAGCTTTGTTCCGTGTACATATAATCGATGTATAACTGTAGATCTTTTCATTCAATGACATGAGCCAATTTACAGTGGTCCGGAATATAAATTCAGGCGGAGCACGGGCATCTCGTAATTATAAACTCAACCTGATCAACGAGTTCAAAGACAAAGCTTTATTGTATTTTTAAATTCTCATAAATTTACAATTTAGTGTATTGTAAGCATACAATAGAATCTATAATATTTACAATTAATAATATTGTTCACAGCAATAAGATAACAATATGAGTTATTGTTTCCACGATAGAATCTAAAAAATTTTTTTTAAGATTTTTTTTCTCGAACATGGTGAGATCATTCCAATTATTAATAAAAAAAACGTTAAAGCTCATATTGATCCCAAGAATTTTCATATTCGTTGCCAGTTTTACTGGTACTGCAGACTAGTTTGACAATTTTCATCCAAGCTTAGTGGACCCCAATAAAAGTCAACATGAAATTCAAACTTTTTTCAAAAACTTGACATTCCATGTTCTAGCTGCATATTTCCTACACGCAAACCAAATTTTTTTTATGGTTAGAAGCGATGTTGAAGTTTGTGTCGCGAATCTTTGGGGCAGACTATTGTTTATAAGTTTCAAAAACATTATCAAATTCACTGGTGAAGGGTAATGAGTCAATAGGCCCAATATAGCCATTAGGCCGAAAGCCGCTCGGCCAAATGGGTCAATAGGCCGAATCGACCACAAGCTGACCGAGTGGTTGATAAGTCATTTATTTGTTTTTGTTTGCTTGGAATCGCTTTCTGTTCTGAATTCAAACATCGCAAATACTTCAACGAGGCCTGTTAGCGGGCTTAGAAATTGGAAATTTAGAAATCACTGCTTATTATTGAAAAAGATGTAATCAGCTTATGACATTTCGAATGTATTTTTTGTTTCCATAGGATTACAAGTAAAACCTGAGTTCTAGTTTCAAACACATATGTTAGCAAATTGAAAATTTTGAAATAAGAAAGAACTCCTCATGATTTAAATAAGAAAAAAAAAATACATGGCAGATGGATTGATTCAAGTTGAAAAGATATCATGTTTTATTCTTAAATTGCGAGTTTTAAAATTAGAAAGAACAGCTCATGATTGAAAGCAAAGAACAATCTCCCATAATAGTGCATTGCTTCAAATCTCAACAAAATTAAAAAATATTCAGTTCTAACTTCATCTGCTAGCAGATGACGAGATTTCAAGACAAAACAAACAAATTTCGTTGGTTGCAAGCCAAAAAAGCCTTCTCAAGAAATATTTCAAGAAACACTAAATTTAATCTTCCAGAAAGCATGCCTGGATGATTGAAAGTTTTGATTAAAAGGATGCTGCATGATTAAAAGAAGTAATGAAAATTCAATAGTTTCATGCCTAGAAGATTTCAAGAAATAATATATTCATTACTCCACATAACATGTTAGGTTAAGGTGGTTCATGGTTAAAAGAAGAAATAATCTCCCATAAAAGTTCAAAGGCAAAGATTTAAAAAAATATGAAGTTCAATCTTCCTGTTTCCGAAATTCGGCCCAATATCTTAATCGGCTCAATAATCTTCGGCCTACTGAGCAATTCGGCCAAATGGCGCTCGGTCAAATGACATTCAGCCAAATCGCGTTCGGCCTACTGACCCATTCGAGCTAATCGCCCTACAACTGACGAATTATCTAACATAACTGTAAGAGAATCTTGCATCCTTCGGTTGGGTGTGTGTTTGCATTCGAAAACACTGTTCATGTCTTAAAAGACTTCAAGAAACACTAAATTTATTCATTCACAAGCCATGCCAGCAGATTGAAAATTTTGAAATTTTAAGATGCTGCATGATTTTAAAAAAGGAATAAAAGTTTCTTGGTTACATGTTTCAGATTTCAAGAAATAATGGATTTAATCTTCTACATGAGATATTAGCATATTTAAAGAATTTAAATACATTCGGCCTAATCATTTTCGGCGTACTGAGGCATTCGGACAAATGGTGTTCGGCCTAATGGCGTTCGGCCAAATTTCGTTCGATGGGACCACTCACATTGGGCCAAATAGCCCTACACCTGGTGAAGTATCTAACACAACTGTAAGAGAATCTTTCATCCTTCGATTGGCCGTATGTTTGTATACTAAACACCGCAATAGAAAAGTAATATTACTGATGGTGCTTTGCGCAGCTTTTGGAGTTTGGGAATCATGTAGAAAATGTCAGAATCTTGACTAATTAAAAAAAAACATAGTTTCAATCAAGACTTGAATTACGCATCACGAGATTCAGAGGCAGATCGCCTTGATCAAGAATTACTGCCGAATACATAAGTCAACTTGTAACACCTACGAGTTTGAAGCCAAAAAAAGCGATTTCTTCAAAAAATTTAAGTAAATTTGCACTTGTTTTGGATAGTGTACACGCAACTTAAGACATATTTTTTAGGAGCTAGCTTTGAGCTCTGAGCAACACCACTTCCCATGAAACGGAGCTAACAGATTTGAACAAAAAGCCACTTTCGCTTAACAGGAAATTACCATTTCTTAACGCTTACAGCCAAATTGAGTTATCAACAAATTTTCAAATTCCCGTTCAGTTTCTCCACTTTTTTAAGATGTTTTTGATGGGATTGCTGAAAGTTTGTTTTTTAAAAAAAAGTACATAATAAGCTGGCCTAACATTGTACTCTGTTTGCAACACTTATAGATTTCTCTTTTCAAATAACGAGCTAGGGTATGACAAAAGAAAAAGGGTGGCCGTGGACGATGGTAGGTACATCTTTTATAGGCTGCAAGTATAGATGAATTTGCGAGATCATTCCACGTTTTATATTTATGTGATACTCGATAAGTTGTTGTAGGTTTGTATTTACTTTTGACTTGGTTCATCACGCCAGAGCGACGACCTGAACCTCACATTTCGAGCCCTTCAACACATGGGTCGGGGCCAATGGTTTTATCATAAATTTTTGTATCAGAAAATTGAAGGTGATAACGGAAAGCACTCACAAATGGTCGTCCATGCATTGCCAGGATGGTATCGTTGAATTCGTTTTGACTGCGAAAACCGGCTGCAACGAAAGATTCCGGCAGGTTGAATCGTTGACTAAATTGATGCTGCACTTTAGTATACAAGTGCTTCCAATTTCCGTTTATAGTTTTTTGAGATTTGAGCCGTCAGAAACGCGAATTAGTGATACTAATCTGTCATTTAGTGGGCGTTTGTAAATTCTGTCACGCTCGCGCTTAATAAATCTTTAAATGGGCATTTCAATGTACATGGAAGCGGTTACAGTTCCGAGCGCTAATATTCTTGAGCATACCGTGGAAACTAAGTTTGATTCGAATTTGCTCTAAATCTAGAGGAGCAATTGCTGCAAATTGCGAAACAAATCTAGACATTGTTAATATGAAATCCCGGCGTGATATTTGCGTACAGTATAAGTAAAGCAATTTTGTTTACCAATGCTAATGCTATCCAAAGCACTTTCACAACCTTATTTAGATTTTCTCATTCTGCACTGCTGGTAAGCTCTATCATAATTTTCACATTCGAAACACCATACGTTCTGCATCAGGCGCTTTCCTGTAAAATCCTGAATTTTTTATTATGGTTAGTGAAGTAGAAAAGAAGAACAGAGTATGGAGAAATTCAATTTTCGTCAAATACATGATGTCATATTTTATATGACTATCCCAAGTAGCACACTTCGGTCATTATTAGTTGTAGTAACTTGATTATGACTTAGCAAGTCATATTTTTGTTTTCTCAACCGAATGGCAACAAGCGTGCTACTAGGGATGAACATTTAACATTTTTTCGGAATCCTGCAGTCTTCAAGATTCTCGAAAAGGTTGCCCTGAGTTTAATATCATCATGTTCAATTGACTAAATGTGGTTTGCCACTCATGTTTGACACTTTCTCAGTGCTTTGTGCAGCTGTTTGATGACTTGTGCATCATAAAATGATTTCATTAAGAAATCCAATGCTCTCCAAACCTTGCTGGAGCTTTGATCCTGAAATTTTAAAGGATCAATAGAGCTTCAACTATGCCCTGAAAATCTGTATGAGTTCAAGAAGTTCAAGATAATCTTTTGACGGCATGCATGCCATGAAATATTATCAATAAGATGTTTGGTGCGCTCCAAGGTAATCTGGAGTTTAGATCTTGATGATCTACAGACTCAATTAAGTCCTGAACTTTTATGAAGAGTTCTTGAAGTTCAAGAGAGCATCAACAGCATGCACATAATATAATTGTTCCATCCAGTGGTGAGGTAAATGTTCAATTTTCGCATAAACAGACTGCTGCGAAATGTTGAGACTCGCTCACTGGCTATCGCTTTTAGACACAGTTTCGAGTGAGCGCGAAGAATAGAAATTTAGAAAGAGAAAAATGTCACCTATTTTTGCCGACATTTTCGAACAGTTCGGAACTTGCGAAAGTTTTTGATTGCTGGTTACTTGATAATCTTTGGTTATGACTTCTGACCCAACAAACATCAATGTTGAACGATTTGTTCAAACAAATGTGGAGAAGTTGGTCAGCTTTGTCTTCTAGCAAGTGAATAACTTCTACAAATTTGTTTGAACAAGCAGTTATTCGACACTGATGATTGATGGGGATCCATTTTCAAAATTTGATTTCATATAATGAACATATACATTGAGTAACAAACCAGCAAACAAAGAAATTCTGAGCGACATAAATCTGTGTCGCTACATTTTTAAAACCATCTGGTGGCAGCAGAAATGTTTCATCGCCTATAAAAAACAGCACAAAAATGTCATGACATTTTCTCCCATAACAGTTCACTTTTGCATGTGTTCGATTTTTTCTTCACACTTCCTAATAACCTACAAGGGAGAGCAACTATCTCCCTCTGGAGGTTTTATTTTTTGGATACAACGTCTATTTTTATCTTATATTCTCTTGTCTTTCTTTCACTTAAAGACTTCTGAGAGAATGACAGTAAATTGTTGTAATACTGGTCACCACCAGTATGGTTTAGTGGATTCATCCATCATGGGCAAATAGCCCTCCGCTCCATTTCAACTTAAATTAAATTTTTCACAGCCTGCCGTACACTTACAGAACTATCAACCTTTCTCTTAGTATTTTTCGTTCTAGCAAAATTACTGTCTAACCTTAGCGGTTCATGGTAATGAGAAAATATTTCCTTCTAAAATTCATCAAAATATTTAGTGTTTTGCCAAAGTATTCTGAACAAAAGAATAAGCTCGACAGGTTCAATTAGATTTTGAACAGTATCCATGACGAAGTTATGAATCTGGGAAGCTTGAATCGAAGCAGTAAGGTATTTGTTGCGCTTCAAAAATTTAATAGAGTTCAGATATTGAGGATCTACAGGCTCAATGAAGTCCTGAATAATGTCCACGAGAGTCTTCTGGCATCATTCCCTTTTCTTTTTTAGTATTTCAAGTTTATTACTTTCATACTTGGCTCATTGCTTGCTTTCAATTTACTGCTCTAGAGGCATTTTCATAGTCAGTAGATTTTCTGATGCAAGTACCATCGTAAGATTACCATATCTCCAGGAACTCGGATAAAAATTCCGAGACAATATCGGTAATCGAGCCCGGCCTTTTTCCGACTAAGCCCAGAACGGTTACGAAAACATGCTTATTATCTTATCTTTTCACTCAAATATTTGAAGCCCTCAAGACCATCCTGGAGCTTAGATCGTGGTGTTCTATGGGCCAAATTAGGTGTTGAGCAAAGTCCTAAATGCCCTATTTGAGAATGATTTTTTTAAGGTAGTCTTAAAGAAGACCATGGGCACAACCTGGGTCAGGAAGGAAAAGAAACACAGAATAGATCTCTAACACGCTGTAAAATTTATTCTTAGGAATCCTTATGAGAGTTAAAATATCAAATAATTTTAATAAATAAATTGTGCTTTATCTGAAAAAGTTTATCTGAGTATAGAAATGATATCCTAGACTTTCTAGGCTATACCAGGCAAATTCAGGGAGCAATATGCAACATTCCTGACATTTCAGAATCAACCAAGTGAAGAATAGTATATAGTAGTTACGAATAAAGTAGTACTTTTCTCTTATATTAATATGGGGCATAGGAGGGACCACCAGGGCACCCGATATAAGCACTCCTGATAGGGAAAGTGGGAATGCCAACTCTCTATTGCTAACAGTTTGTGAATAGATGACGGGCTCCTCTTCCCGCCCATTCGAGCATCCTCAAGTTATAAAGGTCGCTATGTTGACCAATTGTTGAGTCTTGATGTTGGAAGGAGATTCTTTATATCCCTGAGGATACGTATAAGTGGCGTCGCCTATCGATCTACCCAACCCATTTTTGGGCCTTCATTGAATGGCAAGCTGAGAACAACCAGTGTTTGTTGGAAGTTTGATCCAAGTCAAACAGAGATGAGAGCCCATTTTGTCCGGACTTCCATTTCCGTGCTACAATAATTGGTAGTTCATATCATACCTCATACCTCATTCATGTACACGTTTATAAGAGTTATTCGGATAAACATCCCATATATTGTTTTAGCCAAATTGGTGGCCTTCGGCAAAGTTGTTTTTTTTTGTGCTTTTTGTTTGCGGAACCATCCAAAATCGAAAGGCTTCTTATGTAATTGTATAAAAAACGTTAGTTTTGGGATTAAAAGTTTTCTCCTTAATTTTCCATTGTAATTGTAGTTCAGAGCAAACTCAAAGATTTCTGATTGATACCAACTTTAAAAAATCGGGTTTTGCGAGATTGTTCATAAATATAGACATTATTTACACACGCCGATTTTGTGACGTATGAATGAGAAAGATTTGTCGTGCATTAAATTATTTTAGGAATATCTACAACTCCAAAAGACTGGAAATTAAAGTTCTTCAATGTTTCACGATACAATATCGTACTTTCTTTTGCTTGTGTGTGCTTCTTATAGTCGATTAAATTGTATTCGAGAGGAGAAAGAAAAGCGAATGTAGCACACGAAAGCGAAGCTGCTGTGGCTCAAAATGAGTATGAACATATTTTTCTTAACTGGAATGGATTCACCAAATTCTACTTTCTAATTAATAGCTTTCCTTGTTCTCTGTTCAGGATAAAAAGCCTTCTGGTGCTTGCAGCCTGAGAACAGCATTTTAAGTGTTTAGTGAACTTATGGATTTGTGGAAAACAGCATTTTGAGTTCTTAGTTAATTATTCGCTCGTATAATCGAACCAAGCGTAGCCTTTTTTGAGAATTACCGCTAAAATTTTCCCGCAAGAAATTTTCAATCCAAACAGATTACAATTTGGCTAACGCGACCGCTGGCCACAAATGCTGCTCATCATGCCTGTGGTTATCGCAGTGGTGAAAGGTCAAGAGGGGTTTACTTCTCATCAGGATTTCAGAGATGAAATATTGAAGCTTTGGTCATACACAGTAAGTTGTCGCCATGGATTTAAAGTATTGTGCAAGCCTAGCCATGGAACTTTCAAATTATCAGAAGACAGAATTTTTTGTGACTTATTGTGGCAAAAAATTCAATTCCAGTAAACTTTTTTACCGAGACAGGCGCTATTAAATAGTAAGTGACTTATGGGTTCTCCCTTAGCTCAGTCGGTAAAGGCGCAGCTACAAAGCACCACCATACTGGAGGTGGGTTGGTTCGATGCTCGGTCTGGTCTAGGAATTTTTCGTTGAGGATAGAGCATGATGGTACTTGCCAATCAATCATACTAATGCAAAAATGGTACCAGGCATTGAAAGCTCTCAATTAATACTGTGGAAGTGCATTTAGAACACTAATTTAAGAGCAAGCAATAAGCGAATTGAGAAATCAATAAGCTTGAAATGCTAAATAAAAATGACTTGTTTGCCTATGGAAACTGAATTAGCAGTGCGTTAAATCACTGTATTGCAAGTATTCCAACGGAAGATTCAAACAACATTACTCTGTCACTGCTTATTAGGTGGAGGTAATTTTTTACACAGATGGCATTGTTTTTTTTTTTTTTTTGGTATGAAGTATTGAAAATCTCCATTCAAAAATTTGGAAACACTTTGAAACAATACTTTTGGTAAATCAAGCCCAAAATCAATGAACGAACATTAACACATTTGTCGTGGACTTCGTCGTTAATCCTTAAGATCGAAAGAGACACTTAAAAAAATTTATTTATATCATGTGCTTTCCCTATCACAGACTTCCAAATTAAATAACTGACAAAAACGTCAGTGTTAGGATTAGTACTTGAAATTTTGATTCACATCTGCAACCTGCTGAAGAGATTTCCAATTTTTTTTTGACAATTTTAGCTTACTAAATAAATAGTGCATTTGAAAAAAATCCAAAAGATTTAGTAATAAATAACAGTAGCGACATCTATAATAGGACAAATTTAACACTGTTCATAAATATTTCTAAATTCTGCACTATGTCGAATTTGATTGAATTTTCGAATTTTACCAGAACCGCGTTCAATTCTATCGAAACTTAGCTTCAAACAATATAGTTTTTCTGGGCGTTTGAAGAGATAATAATTAACTTTAGAAGCCGAATATCGTTCCGCAAAATATCCTGCTCCTCATGAAACCTTTCCCAACCCTGTTTTCAAAGCACGAATTTTAGCACCAACTTCAATTTTCTCATTCCTTCAGTATCACACCCCCTCCCAGCTTCCTTCAACACTCAACAAAGTCACAGCCAAATACGCCAGGTTGCCGTTTAACAAGAGAAACACCTAAAATGTCACACCCTAACAACAGACGACGAGTTCAGTTACAACACAGAGGTAAGCACAGAGAATTTCGGGCAAAAACCTTCGTCACGATCACTTTGGCCGTCAGTTGACCCTTTGCCGGACTTGGGTTTATAGATGATCACTTTCGTCACCGGCGGGCCTGGTGGTTCCGGGTCGATCACCTCCTGGAAGGAAATCCCGACACGGGAATGTCCTTCAGGGTGAGCTCCCCGTTGGGGCCGCTGCCTTTGAAGGTCGCCGGCGGTTCCACCTTCGGCGTCGGCTTCACTTCCGGAGCAGCAACGGCGGCGGCAGGCGTAGCGCTGCTGCTGCTGTTGCTGCTACTTCCGGTGGCGTCCTCTTCGGAAGCCGAAGCCGACGACGACGAGGACGTTCGAGGTTCCGGCGAATGGGACCGTTTGGCGTGGTTCGGATCGTAGCAGGGTGCTACTACCGTTGGTGGTCGTTTTCTCACCGAGGAGGGGTTGCTTGCTTACGAATTGGACCGGAAGTACCGTTGGAGTTCGGAGCCGTCGCTGCTGTGGATGGTGCGACGACCTTGATCGACTTTTTGGCCGTTTCGCTGGCACTTGTCGATTTGGCCAGCGTTGACGACGTTCCATTGATCTGCTGCTGCTGTTGCTGCGGTTGACAACAGAGAAGGACACTTTTAGCCGAACGTCCGTCACAGTGATGATAACAATCAATGGAAATGGGATGGGACTTTGTACTACCACTTTCGCTGCTGGAAGCTTCACGGCTGCGGCCGTTGCGGACATAGCTCGGCTTCTTCGTTATGTTTGGTCTCTTCTCCACTCTACACTGTGTGCACCTCAATGAAATAGAACTGCTCTTGACCTCAAATCTCACGGGGAACTACTGCGCAAGGGATGGTGGATCGACGGAAACGGAAACTTTTGCTCGATTTGCCTTTGTCTTCTTCTGCGTTGGGGATTCTTCGCTTCACTCACTCACTCATTCACAACGAAACGGCGGTGGTTTTATAGAGGGACACAGGACAATTTTTCGAAACGACTAACACTCACACTCGCAAAAACCACCGAGCGATCACAACCAACTGCCTTTTCTTCGCTTTCTTCGTCTTCAGCTTCACTATAGGGTCATCTTTTTCTTCATTGGGTAATTGTTTGATACAGGGGTGAATTCGATTTCCGCGATTCTTTGGGGGAAAATTGACCCCGATTTCGAGTCGATCACTTGGCGACGGAAGGCGACAATCACTACTTGTTGAACAAGTCACAAGTAGTTGTTTTCATTCTGCGCGGTCAACACACTCACACAAACACGCACACCGAACGATGGCCGTCGGCGCGAGCTAGTTGGTCCGAGAGACGTTTGCTAAAAATACCAATGACACGGAAAGTCTGAAAGAGTGAAACGCAAATGAACGTACGGGCGGAAAAGCCGAGAAAAGCGAACCGAAGTTGAGCACCACCTACTACTGTTAGTGTTCAGACGATCCTCTCGCACGCTTACTTCGATTGAGGGATGGTCAGTATGGGTTGCCCGCCGAATGTGGCCACCAGGGTGCAAGTAGATTCGATTTCGATGTAGCAAAAAAATCGAACAAGAATATTCATCCCGAGGCTACATCCCAGGATCGTGAAAATCTGCAAATACGAACGATCGCGGTTGTATTGAAAATTGGAAAGATTTTCGATTTTGCGAGAGTGCGAGAACGGAATAGGAGGAAAAAAGGAAAAGCTTGCGTGCGGAGAAAATGTGCCAGCAATCCACCAACTAACACAGCCTAGGAGATTGTGTGCATATGGTCTTGGTGGCGTCAAGGTTTCCTCATGTGACACTCAGCGCTGAGCTGCTCAGTTGGATATGGCCGAACTGCACAGCGCACCTTTCATTTGTTTGCTATAATTCATTGGAGAAAATGAATCCTGTGGGAAGTGATGCTACAATTGAAAATTTAATGATAACAACAACAACAACAATCCGATCAACACGAGCAGAAACCCCTAAAGCAATTTAGGTAAAAATAAACCAATCGTCGTCATCGTCATTCGACAGAGAGACGGCGGCGGACGAATGTCGATGAATGTGTATTTTCCCATGGCGAGTGTCTTATTTTGATTCGGACGTCCGTCGAACGCACAGTGGTCGTAATTTCGAGCGCAAAACGGCTAATGCGCAATTCGGGCAATATTATGGGATGCACACTTTGCATTTGCAAACAAACAGGGTGACAGAAAATATCTCGCTCAACTATTCAAACAGGTCAATGATTGATGTCTGTCAACACGACGACTTTCACTTTCGTTAATATTTACGGTGCACAAACAAGTTGAATGTATTGAAATCTGAATCGTAAATATCCGAAAAAGAACTGCCAAGGCGATTCAAAAGGAATCAGTCATTCGGTTTGTTTGAAAATGAGATGTGGTATGAATTTTTCAAGCTTGATAAAAAAAGTCAGAATTTCTGGCTTTCTTCGAAGTTTTCCAAATACAGAATGTAATATTATGAAACTAGCAGTCTTAAGTTGAATGGGGCTGCAAGTGGTTAGTTTCACAACCTGTAAGGAGTTGCGACCACGTCTCCACAGAACCATATGATCTGCAAAAGACCTGCTGAAACATGACTAAAGAGGCGATACGGTCAAAATTTGGTCAATATCAACTTGACGTATTTCTTTCAATTTTGCATTTAAAAAACCTGAACACCCCTCATTTTTGAAGGTGTGTGTGTGTAGAATGTTGCTCCTATTTTGATTTTGGAATTCACTCTTCAGTTGTCAAAATGCCGTCCAAGCAAGAAGAGCAGCGTATCAAAATTTTGCTCGCGCATCGCGAAAATCCGAGCTACTCGCACGCAAAGTTGGCAAAATCGCATAAAGTTGCCAAATCAACCGTTACAAATGTAATTAAAGTGTTTGGGGAACGTTTGTCGACAGCCAGGAAGTCTGGGTCGGGGAAATCGAAAACCGGAAGCCGCTGAGACGACAAAGAGAGTTGCCGGTAGTTTCAAGCGAAACCCTAACCTATCTCTCCGAGATGCCGCAAATAAGCTGGGTGTATCGTCTACAACCGTGCATCGAGCCAAAAAACGAGCCGGACTATCGACTTACAAGAAGGTAGTGACTCCAAATCGCGATGATAAACAAAATACGACGGCCAAAGCGCGATCCCGGAGGCTGTACACGACGATGCTGACGAAGTTTGACTGCGTGGTAATGGACGACGAAACCTACGTCAAAGCCGACTACAAGCAGCTTCCGGGACAGGAGTTTTATACGGCAAAAGGAAGGGAAAGGTAGCAGATATTTTCAAGCACACGAAACTGTCAAAGTTCGCAAAGAAATATCTGGTTTGGCAAAGCCATCTGTACCTGTGGCTTGAAAAGCAGCATTTTCATAGCTTCCGGGACTGTCAACCAAGAAATTTACGTGAAGAGTGTTTGAATAAACGTCTGCTGCCTTTCCTGAAGAAACACGGTTGTTCCGTACTGTTTTGGCCGGATTTGGCATCTTGCCATTACGGTAAAAAGGCCATGGGTGGTACGCCGCCAACAACGTGCAGGTGGTTCCCAAGGACAAGAACCCTCCCAACACGCCAGAGCTCCGCCCAATTGAGAAATACTGGGCTATTGTCAAGCGGAACCTAAAGAAGACCAAAAAACTGCTAAGGACGAGCAGCAGTTCAAGGCAAACTGGCTTTCTGCGGCGAAGAAGGTGGACAAGGTGGCTGTACAAAATCTGATGGCAGGGGTCAAGCGTAAGGCCCGGCAATTCGGATTTGGAAAAGCGGAAGCCTAACTGAATATTTTTCCTGAATTTTATACTAATTGAACTTGAAAAAGAAATTTAATTTGATTTTTAAATAAACGATTTCACCGATTTACACGCGTTTTCCCTTGACCAAATTTTGACCGTATCACCCTTTAAGCTGGTAGGTGTGGCCTGGACAATGTCGAACAATAACGGTGCGACGCGAAAACTTGAGCGGCCATGTTCTCTTTTTAAATTTTGCAACTGACTGAACCACCACGAAATCGGCTCTCAGTATCATTGAAAATTGCCTTGTCGTACCACTAAGAAGTACCATCACATTTTTGTAAGTTATCCCAATTGAATCCTTTTTTTAATTTTAATCGGTTCTCAAACGTTACAATTTTATTCTTACTTTCTCAATAAAGTAAACCACTATCACACTTTGTGAATGGCACCAAAAACATCGTTACTGTAGGAAAGCCGATCTAAATCCCTTGTTAAGATTACATTTTATTTTCAATAGAAAAACCACCATCACACTTTGTGAGTGACCCCAACAGCATCCTTACTGTTGGTTGAAATCAGTACTCAAAATTAAGATGATCTTACTTTATATCTTTAGACACACTAAGCAAATCCTGACCCTGTATCCTACCCAACGAATCAACCCCGTAGCATCTACACCGTGTCCAATATATTCTCATGCACTTCTTCCTTGCATTTTAGGTTATGTCCGATTGTTTTCATTCGGTGTTTATCTTTTTACCAGCGATGAAGGAGTTTCGTGCTGATGGTGATAAAAAAGTTTTTGAAAGGTGAGCACCCGGACGCTATTTTCAGAAATTTAAAAACCTCGGAGTAAAGCGGGATTTTGTGTGCCGAACCATTCGAAGGTACCGTGACACCTGCTCGTTGGATGACCGGAGGAGATTCGGTCGTACTCGTACTGCACGAGTTGTTTAAGTAGTCAGTGAACGGATTAGACGAAAATCAAATACGTAAAATGGCCGCAGATTTGAATGTTTCGAGATCGTCAATGCACAATATACTGCAAAATGATTCCAAGCTTTCAAGAAACGTAAGGAGTTTCGGAACCTTCCAAGCAGAAACGACTCGAAAGAGCAAGTCTGCTTTTGTCGAGGCACGGTGGGGAAGAATTTACCTGTTCTGACGAAATGAAAGTTATTCGTCTTGCAACAATCCCACAATGTCCAGAACAACAGATTGTGGGCTCTATCTTCGAGAAATGTTCCAGAGAGTGATAGGAATATTCCACGGTTCTAAAGTGCAACGTCAGTGATGCTTTGGGGAGGAATGTGCAAGCGAGGCCAATTACCTGGTTTTCATCGAAAAAGGCGTTAAAGTGAATGCCGTATATTATAAAACGGAAGTCTTGGAGAAAGTTGTCAAGCCATATGTACAAGAGGTGTTTGGAGATGATCACTATGTGTTTCTGCAGGACGGAGCGCCATCGCATACTGCAAATCTCGTTCAGGGCAGGTGCCGAGAAAATTTGGCCGACTTTTTGGACAAGAATGAATGGCCTCCAAGTTCACCAGATCTGAATCTCTTGGATTATTTCGTATGGTCATACATGCTGGCGAAGGTAAATGACCACAGGGCGTCTAATATGAACCAATTCAAAACCGTATTCAAACGAATTTGGGTCGAAATGCCAATGGAAGTCGTGCGTGCCGCCTGTGACGGTTTCGAAAAACGCCTGGAGCTGGCCAAGAAGGTTAAAGGCGGTGTAATTACAAAACATATACTGTAGTTGATCAGTATTATATTGCAATATAATGGGTAAAGCTATCAATAAAATCTGGATTATCGATTTGAAATAAATAGAGTTTAATTTTGTATGAGAATATATTGGCCACGGTGTATAAGTCGGCCATCTGTAAGTCACTGGTCTTTCTAAAGTGGACGTTACATCACCAATTTTCTTCACTTCTTCTTAACACAGAAGATGCGCTTGGCATGCAATGGTAGTTATCATAAGCTTGCCTGTTTGGAGCTACTGCTCAAAAAACTATTCACTCACCAAATAGCTTTATTAGAGTAATGTAAGAATTTCTAGCAACACTCCGCTCGGTCTACAATCTCAAAGTGCTCTGATTCAATTCCATCACACTTGCCGTGAGTTCTAGCAGACCTATCGATACTTTCTCTTCACGTCTTCGGTTTCTAGACTGCTACTAGGACTCCTGATGATGGAAAGATATTTCCAATTTCAAAACAACGTCATTTTGTGGTTTGGTTTCAATCGGCTTTCAAACGGCTCGGCGTTGCAATTTTATTCTAACACTCAACAAAGTAAACCACCACCACACTTTTTGAATGGCAAAAGAGCATCCTTATTTTGGCAAGCCGATCCAAATCGGCTTTCAATCGTTCCTTATTAATTTTTCTTGATTTCCAATAGAAAAACCACCATCACACTTTGTGAGTGGCCCAAACAGCATCCCTACTGTTGGTTGGAATCGGTACTCAAATTTACATGATCCTACACTCACTAGCAAAAAAATCCGAGCAAAATTTTATGCCCAAAAACGCTAAAATTTTTACAACACTACAACAAAGGCTTTGTTTTGCACCGATATTTCAGCAAGGTCAATATCGGTGTGAAAAGCTGAAGACTTTCATGTTGGTGCGTCAACTTTGACACCAGCTGTAGTCCAAACCGCTTGATGGAAATGGTTCAAATTTTGTCCACATTATTTTATGCACTGTTTCAGCTATGGATAAATTATTAATTTCTACCTAAATTTTCACAGAAATACGGATTTTGAAATTGCTATGTCTCACATAATTTATAACTGATAACTTCAAATTTATAAATTTTATCAACATGAAATTTGATCACATAAGGGCTATCCATTAGTTGTGATATTGTTTCAGCCTAAAATATTGATAATTGAACAAGGTTATAGAACGTTGAACAACGCGTTTTTTGGAAGCAAAATTTTGCTCGGCTTGAGTGTACTGAGTGTACTGGTGTACTTTCATCTCCAGACACTTGAACAATTCAGCCAACCAAAACTTACAGAATGCCGAATGGAACTTTGAGAAAATTAAGATAAATCTCAGAAGGTATTAGGTGAAACACATTGTAATCCATAGAAGTCTGACACCTTTTTGGTACGCCAAGTCTCGTAATTTGTGATTCAAACTTCAATGAGTTCAGAGGAGTATCTTTCAGAAGTTTAAAGACCCCAAGATGCGGTTAAGAAGCCCGGGGAACTTTGGAAGGTTTGTTGATAACTGAAATGTTCAGATGGAACTTTCGAATAGATTGGAAGATCTTCAGATAACTGAAAGGCCTGAAATAAAACTGCATAAAAAATCCCGGTGAGCTTCTGAATTGTTTTGAAAGCAATTCAAAACCTGAGAAGTTCAGGTAGTCTGGCTTTAACACGGCCTGCACGGTCACGAAGTTCAACTCAACTTTGATTTGTTTCAACTCACTTGCGTCCCAGATGGTAGGTCTCTAAAATTTGAGTAAAGAAAGCGAGGTCGAGCAAGACGACAAATCAAAAGCTCCATCTGATTTAGTTGATGTTTTAGTGTCGACTGATTCATGTTGCGTT
>JASCZW010010279.1:0-37524 GCA_034211315.2 Aedes japonicus
CTCTGAATCTCAGTTTCCGGAAACCGAAAATGGATACATGTAGCCAGTGTGATCGTTTGCAGATGCAAATAAAGACGGAAAGATACAAGTAAGAGAGATGAACTACAGAATCTTCTAGACACACATCACACAGCGGCACAGACAGTGTATGAAGAAAAAGCAGAAGGATCTAAAACGGACTCGACCATCAGGGTTGCCTCCTCTGATCTACAGAAACAGCTTCCGACACCATACCTGTGATCAATCCTTCTATTCCAGGCAGTTGTACACGTACAATTTTCACCATCTTCAGTAGCTATCTTGGTGATAACACAGCATATTGCTATTTATGGGATGAGACAAGGCAAGACGAGGGTCCCAGGAGATCGGATCTTGTTTGCTGAAAGATCTTTACAAGCTTCCGAGACGGTCGAGAGTATTGTGTATTATAGTGACCGATGTACCGGCCAGAATAACAACAAAAATACTGTTTTTCTGTTTTCTTATTTCATTGAGTTGATGAAGGCACGTAGTAGAACACATATCGATAGTTCATAGAATTTATGCACAGAGGTCATTCGCATATCGAGGTCGACAGTGTTCACGCAGCAATCGAGAAAGCAAAGAAAAAAACCAATATTAATATTGAGATTCCACACGATTGGGCAACCTTCATTAGTAGTATTCGTCGTAACGGAAATGGAGCAGAAAGAATTTTTAAATTTGAAAAGTTTAGATAAAAGGTACGTCATTCCTAGAACGACATTTTGCGGTAGCCGATTCCGTATGAAACAATCGATGGTTCCGATCGTATTTTGGAACAGGTGGAGGGCTCAGTCGAGGGATCAATAGAAACCATAGAGCTGTAACCTCATCACAACACAACCCATCGAGCTGCCATCTAAAATTAGACGATATAAAGGAAACTGTTGCCGTATTTATGAAAACCTCTATTAATGTGACTTTTCAGATTTTTCCTTCATGCTGGACTGTAGTGCTACCCAACGTTTATGTAAATGAGCTATTACATCAATCATTAAATGAAGTCAATAAAATTTCGATAGACCGGTAATAAGGGCGAACTATAGACACTCAAGTAATAGACCGGACAACGTGAGTCTGGCATACAGTTGATGTATCCAAAACAACTGTCAAATCGTATGGGAAATGCGAGGAAATGTTCGTTTTGGATACAACATGGCGCACGTTGTCCCGTCTATTACTGGAGTGTCTATAACTCTGATCACTTCTCTTTATCGACTTTCTCTTGCGTTAAGGCACACATCTCAATCAATAAGGGACCGACGCATCTGCTATTTTTATTTTAAGCTATGCTGCGTTGCAGCAAGCATAAAAAACAATATCAGGTGCGCTGTCCTGGGATGCATAGTTGACGTAACCACCATCGGTATAATTGTTGAGAAAATGCATTTTTCCGGGTTAAAGCTGAAATACAATGTATACCAACAATTATGGACAAATGTTCTGTCCATTTGATGAAGTTTTATTAATAAAAATGGCCAGCAAGATAATTAGAATAGTATCATTTTTTAATCATCATTTAAACGCATACGCCAACTTATGCGAATAAACAGGCATATTACTGAACGTTAATTCTCATAGTTTGGCGTAAAAACCAGACTGCTCTGTTCTGAATAATATGTCGTACATTAGGCTCTCGCCGATTGGCTTCACTGAATCCAAACGAAAAGTTTCACCCAACAAAGCTCCCATTTGATTTTGGCGATATCTACCATCGAGACTTACTGACTGATAAGTTATCAGTCCGAAAAAATGTTCCAGTTTCTACTGTAAGGTGTTGAGAGACCTTAATATAAAATTTACCCAACTGGGGCATGAAGAGTGCGAACGTTGTCAAGCCCATCTTGTTCACGAAAAGCAGACAGGGCACTCTGCTAAAGCTGATGATACTGATCAGGGAGTATCAACAACGAACGAAGTTCAATGCGAGTTGTGTTTGTGTTGGAAGGATCACGTATCACAAGCGATTGCGGGGCGAAATGAATATGATAGCGATCGGTCAAATGCGAGAATCAACCAGTCCGGTTTCTCTGTTGATCTTCAAAAGGTAACCTTGTATGCATATCAATCGTTGCGAATTACTTATATCTCATTTTATGACTGTAGATGGTCCTGTTGCCTAGAATGGAATCATTCAAAGGTGAAATTTTCGCCGTTTATGCATTCATTTCATGGACCGTACCGGAAATTGAATCAAGGCACCTTCAGAATGGTCTTGCTTTGTAATCCTACACGCTTACACGCAGAGCTTTGGAAGACCCTAAGGAAGGCCGAGGTGGTGTTATGGCGGTCTTCCTCGGAATGCTGTGAGCTTTCGAAACGTGTACAATAAATGATGAGGCCCATCCCTTATAACTTTCTCGCCAAGCAAAAACACCTTGAGAGAGAGAGAGAGAGAGAGAGAAAGAGAGAGAGAGAGAGAGAGAGAGAGAGAGAGAGAGAGAGGATTCTACTGGTTGCGTTCTAAATTTAATTTATTTATTCTGTGAATCTTGGTTATCTTAGTCCTGGATTGTGCTCGAAATGCTAACATGTTCCAGTTTAAACAAGTTTGCTCAGAGATGCACACAGTTTCGAGCCCTGAACTTTGTAAAAATTGAAACAATACATCAAATCAGTACACATTATTCAAAAAAACCGATTGTTTATTTCACAATAATAGATTTATATCTACATTAGAAACAGTTGATTAAGATGTTACATAATCCTTCTTTCTGTAAAATTCTCAAACTTTCTGTGGTACACCTGCGATCAGGTTCCGGACGGTATCCTCGGAAACGCCCGCCGTAACGATTCTTCATCTTCTCTTGACATCATCGGTGCCATTTGATTTTCTTCTTAGTTTCGAAGAGTTTCTGCTTAACTAGAGCCCACCCGAATAGAAATGGTGATGTAAAAAATATTAGCAGACATCTTCTAAACATTAAATTTGAATGTGGGTTGTCGTATTCTAAATGTATTCAGAGTTCAAAGTAACGCCCTAGTACATATAAATACAACATATTTAAACTTCACATTAAAAACAAACGTATTGATGATGTTAAATTTAACATCAGAACACGTCTTATAAAACAAAGAATCTAAAATTACATGACAATCCAAACGTTATGTATGTGTGAAATGTTGTGTACCTAAGACATCTAAACACATCTGATGACATTATAATTGGCCGTTACCTTAGACATAAAACTTCATTCTACTGTAAAAGACTTGCAGGTCTACAGCATTAGAAAACTTCTTACAACATAAGAATGAAACGTTACAATAGAATCAAAGGTCTTCTGTAGAAGTAAAATGTTGTATTCATAATAAGCCAGAATACATCTTGTGTCATAACAATCACACGTTGCGTTGAAATCCATGTTCTTATAGATGTAAAATTTTGTACTCATAAAATATCGGTAAATATCCGATGCGATTAGAATTAAGTGTGAACCGTATATGTTTTGGCGATATTGGTGCATATTTACTTTATGTACTTTACTCAACACCCGAATAAAAATTTACCTTAGCCTATCATGTGATTTTGATGCTTTCAGATTATTTGGTTTTAATGTTATTATCTACAACTGAAAACATCCGGAAACGATACACCGTCACGTTTTTCTACATCTGAATGCATCATACATCAGCTCTTTTATTGGATAAAATCGACATCGAAAACATATGTAAGATGTTTATTCGTAACCTTTAATACATCTGAAAACATCAAAAATCCTTTGACTGTGCTGTATAATTCAAATACATTTGAAAACATCAATATGCTTTGATATCTTAAAACATCAGAAAAACATTTTATTTGAATGTCAAAATCATGACGTCAAAGGGACATTGGATTAGAAAAAATTGTTTGAAAATGTCTGATGTTAACATCATATTACCTTGCCTAAATACAGCGAAATCGATCTGATCTCTAATGTTCAACGTAAGATGTACATTTTGAATTTCATGTTGATGTAGATATTGAAATCAGACATCAGCCTGATGTAAATTTTTATTCAGGAGGAAACTGTTGCCGTATATCAAGCAAACATTTTGAAGCAGACTTGGATGCTCTCGACGATGAGGATTAATTTTCTAATGAGTAAGTTGATTTTTGAATCATATCGTTCATATTGTATTTATGAAAACTTCTATTAAAGTGACTTTTCAGATTTTTTCAAGGCTGTGACGCGAAAAAGATCCTTCATGCCGGACTGTAGCCCAACGTTTATGTAAATGAGCTATTACATCAATCATTAAATGAAGTCAATAATAATTAGGGTAATTAATGCGAACACTGCTTTGATCACTTCTCTTTATCGACTTTCTCTTGCGTTAAGGCACACATCTCAATCAATAAGGGACCGATGCATCTACTATTTTATTTTAAGCATAAAAAAAACAATATCAGGTGCGTAGGTCCATTATTACTCGGTGAGAATTCTACTGGTTGCTCAGAGTTGCACACAGTTTCGAGCCCCGAACTTTGTAAAAATTGAAACAATACATCAAATCAGTATAATATGGCAGCTAATTAAATAATTGAGCATAACATTCCGTTCACACTACAACCTATATAACGTTATATAGACTAACTCCTTACTAGCATCTATTCATCTAAAGACTGAATAATAGAAGCAAAACAAAATTTACATTATTCAAAAACCGATTGTTTATTTCACAATAATTGATTTATATCTACATTAGAAACGGTTGATTAAGATGTTACACTAATCCTTCTTTCTGTAAAATTCTCAAACTTTCTGTGGTTCACCTGCGATCAGGTTCCGGACGGTATCCTCGGAAACGCCCGCCGTAACGATTCTTCATCTTCTCTTGAAATCGTCGGTGCCATTTGATTTCTTCTTAGTTTCGAAGAGTTTCTGCTTAACTAGAGCCCAGTACTTCTCTATTGGGCGAGGTTCTGGACAGTTTGGTGGATATGCTGTTTTGACACGTATTCGACCTCTTGTACCCTATACCATTTCAGGACGGATATCGCATAGTGACAAAACAGACTGGAGTTTCTTGGCAGGATCGCGTACCGATAAATTCGTGTTTCGCTGCCGTTCGTAAAAAATGCGTACCCCTTGATTCGACGCCATTTTTACTGAATGTAATAAGAATGTAAACATATTGTACCTAAAGTGGAGAGTTTCAGCTGTCAGCATGAGTGAAACGTTTCAGCAATCCGTTAAATAATTCAAAATCTACACGAAAATAAAAGTGTCGAAATTAACGTTGACGAGGCTTAAGTTTCATTCAAAAATAATTTGCGAGGCATTTTGATATCAAGATCGTAATGTAGGTTGCAATCTGAACGGAGTTTAATGCTACACGCTAATATGTACTGTCTCTAATTATCTTTTTCGAGAGGAAAAAAGGGATAACAAGAGACAGTAATTTGAGCGTGTTGGTTGTTTCTCTATTCGTGTTTTTAACTTCATCTATAGATCGAATGCATGGTATCAACATAATAGTTGGATTATGATGTCAACCATCCTAGCAACACATCTCTATTTTTCCTTTATTATCGAGATTTTCAGCTCTGGGCTGGTTCGTATGTCCCATCGTAGTCAACGCAAAGCATCCACAAGGCAGATATTTCGTCGAAGAAAACAAGGCCACTCAAGATTCTGTAGCAAGCACCAGGAAGAAATTCTTAGTGAGGTCGACGAGGACGAAGCTACGGAAGTTCTACGGATAGAATCACGTTTTGTCAAAATCATTGGTCTTGACATCCAAGAGACAATTTCACCAGAACCCTAGTAGCACACCACGATCATAATTAGTTGCAGAAACTTGATTGATGACTAACAAAGCACATATATGTCTTCTCAACTTAATGGCAACATGTGTGCTACTAGGGAACTTTCCGCTGATTAATTATTGGTTTAAGCAGCCAGGGTGTGGGCATCTTTAGCATTTGCATAATAGATTGTTGTTATATTTAATATATGCCAAATTTTTATGAAACAAAATAAAAATGAATAACTGAATAACCTGATTGTATGAGTTTTATTTCATAAACCGTTCCTCAAACTGGCACAGCCACATTTTAGAACATTGTCCATAAATTTAAAAAAAATAATTTGATAAAGTCTACGTAGACTTTAAGTTCGGGGGGGGGTGGTGTTGAAAAAGTCTACGAAAGTCTACGATGGGGGGGGGGGTTTGAAAGTGTCCGACCTCGGTCTATGTGGTTTATGAACATTCCCTTATCCGCTCATCAAGCTTTTTGGTGGTATTCATCTACCACACCTTCTGCTGAAAAGTGTTGGATACAGAAACGCAACGGTCACCGAGTTTTCGTGTTCGCCACGGTCGTTAACCGCGCTCGAAGATTCACTGACAACAGTAACTAGCCGACAAAAAACTCCAGGCCGGGGATCTGCTTGACGTCCGCTTTAATGTACGTATGTTCGTCCATTACGATGCATTTCGGCTGCACCAACCAATCGCGGGACAGATTTCTGGCTTCCTATTCTGTTTATTGGTACCTTGAAAGACATGAAGTCCGGCCCGCTTCATCGTCTGCCGAACAAACCAGACGGAAAAATTGACGATGTTGGCCACGTCCCGCATCGAATGGTTCGGATTGCGCTTGAAGTAATCCTTAACTTCATTGCAAGCACGGGGCCGGTTGTTTTTCACTTTTATTCCGCTGTCAGTTCTCCGTTGGGTCGTTCTGGGTCTCCTGGCACAATTTTACAACACGAGACATGGTCAAATTGTCGATTCCAACTGTTTCGCAATCCACCTGTGGGACTCGTCATGGATTTTTACGACCGTGCTCACATATTTTTTATCAAAGCACTTCTTGCTTGGAAGCCATCTCGATAACCACTTGACAGATTGTGACAAAATTTTGCACATGTAAACATTACACTCTGATCTAGTTCAACTTTCTTTTTTAATTTTTGCCCATGAAATAAACAGTTAAGGCACAGAGAACAGACATCCAAGCTGAAGTGACTCTCCATATGTGAATTTCTGTAACTGCCATTTTAAAATAAAAGCTCGTTTCCGAGTGTTTCCAGGCAAAGTGACCTGGAAATATGGAAAATTATTTTCAATATTTTTTTATTTGTATGATACTTTACATACGCGTTTGGTTTAGGAGACTGAGCATTCTCCACGCTTATGCTTTTGTTCCATAATACAGCTTCGTAAATATAATACAAGGCTATCTTTGATGATGTTTTCCCGTTGATAATTTTCAAAACACCCTTGTATTATGTTACAACAGCATAGTCTGAACAAGGCATAACATAAATTTTAGTGACACAAGGGTCAGTTTTAAAAGGGCGTAAGCATTTTGAATAGCGCCTCTAATTGATAATTTGTAGCTCGAAAACCTTTGGTTGTACAAAAAAACTGTACAAAAGAACAAGTTGTGACACTATGAAAAAAATATTCACTGAAAAAATTTCAACAACAAAATCTACAATCAACATAAAAATTTAAATTTCTCAAAAAGCGATTTTTTTTTTACTGTTAAAAGTTGAAGTTATTACGCAAATTTAAGCGAAGAGTTCAAGGATGGAGAAATGGCGGTAAAAAAGTGTAGAGAGATCTGAAGTGAAAAAGTGTCTCTCTAAAGGTCAACTTTCAAAGCATATTTAAAATCTCATCTATTTGCCAAAATAAGCACAACCTTAACACATAGGGCCAGAACTTGTTCTTAGATAGTTGTTTTTTGTACAACCAAAGGTGTTCGAGCTACAAATTATTAATTGAAGTTATTTAAAATGCTTACGCCCTTTTAAAACTGACTCTTGAGTCCAAATGTTTATCGCATAAGTGGAAAAAACTTACTTTCGTGGGTAAAACGTGTGTACAAATTTTCAAATAAATCGGAACACGCTCTACCATTAGTTTGGAGAATCGTATGTTGATGGTGCCACCTGCAAACCTGGAGATTTGATAGCCGTTGATTGGTTGTCAATTTTAGTTTGGTAAAATCTAGACTAGGCGGTACTGTTTTCCAACGGTTTGCTTTTGAAAATTTACACAGTAAATTGGGGAAAAAAATGTTCAGTCTGGATGTTTGTTCTCTGTGGTTAAGCCAAACACAATATGGACGGAAACGGTAAGTTTGAGAGTTGTCGCAAGTAACGCCGATATGTCTAATTGGAATCAGCTTGGATCTAATCAGATTTCTCTCCGACAAGCAGGTTTAGTCAGATTGGGCTCTTACGTTGCCGTTACCGTTCTGCTTCCGTTATCACTGAGCTCGAGCCTTTATGCACAAAAAAAAGTGTTTCTTTTTTAAGAGTACCATTTTTAGGCTCAGAGTGATTATAAGCAAAACAACTTCACACGAAAAAAACAATTATCCAGGGCTTAGTAAACATTTCCCAGTTTCACTAAAAAGTGGGGTTACTCATTGGATGAGTAAAATTTCGAAATGAAGTGCTCAGAGCTGTTTAAATTATTCTCTCCGTGCACGCACGCTTTACAATTGACCCATCACAACAAAGCCGCCAGATGGAGACAACGCGAATGCCATCAATTCGCCACCAGCTCCGGAGCATGCAACGTAGATATCCATTCCGACTCCATTCACAAGTTCAACCGCATAAGTGCAATTGTTGCGCTAAAGTGGGATATCTTTTGAGCCCCACCAGAAAGAGGAGGGCGGGGGCGAAAAAGTGATCAATGATAAACCGGCAAAACCAAGTACACTTGGGTGGAATTTAAAGCACTCGACTGCAGCCGCTTCGCCTCGCCAGGCGGCCGATGATACCCCACAAAGGCAATAACAGCACCGGAAACAGAAGAAGCGCCGATGCGATTACCTTGATGTGGAAAATCTATTAGGAATTTCCAGTGAATTAAATTTGAATATTGGTGAAGGGAGAGAGAAAGCGCCATCATCGAAAGGGGGCGCGGTTTTGATCATATTTCCTTATCCGGAGAACATGCTTCGTCTGTCTGAGCGGAAGTTCTGCAGGGGGATGAGCGGAGAAGTCCTTCGGCGAAGGGAAAACTTTTCAACAATCCACCTTCACAAAACCACGTGCTTTTCGTCTTAATGCCGGGTATAAGGTGTTCTTCCGTGGGTGGGCGGTCGTCTGCTCGGTAGGGGTGGCATAAAATAAGCACTTCAAATTTGAATTCAAACCTCTTAAATAGTGATTGGGAAAAAGGAGAAAATTATTCACCTCTGCTGCATAAACAGGACACAATATCTACTTAAATTTGCTTCGAGGGTGAATACTTATTCGGGCTTTTCTACAGTGATGCGATAGAAGGGGCGTCAGTTTCGATGATTATTCTCCCCGACAACCCTACATCGTCTATCGATAGCGAAGATTACTCCTCTCCGGATATCCATCCCAGACTTCCAGGGATTGCCTCTTATCATAAAGTTAAATGGAAAGTGTTGAAGATCCACCACACCAAACAAGAACAACAATGATACTTTCGTTCGATTTCCATCACCGCAAAGTTTTAAGAGCCACGCCATTCTTCTGGGGCGACGGGCGGAAAATAGCTCATTTTTCATTCGTTGTTTAGAGATTCAATTAATTTAGTGACTCCACCGAGTTGCGGAATGTGAAAACTGTGGAAATTAATATATTTCAATTACAGCCGGTGAACTCGGGAAATTTCAATCAATTTCCCGCTAGAGCCTCTCTTTTCCTTTGAAGCTCATTTCCGTTCGGATCGTCGTAAACCGTCTGGCGAGGAAATACCGCACAAACCTAAACAAATTATTACATAGTAGAGCTGTTCTAACTAATCTCTTAATCTGTGTTTCGTGTTGGCGGAACCGTCCCGCGGCCACCCCACCCACAGAGTGTTTGATTAATTTGTTCAACCAAAGCTCGCTCGCATACCTCCAATGTATTATTGGCTGTTGGCAACATTGTTCTTGAAACACCACGGAGGCAGCAGGCCATGATGGACTCTCCCTTTTTACCATGTGCCGTCGCTGTGGCAACGCCGATCACAGTTCCGACCGTATTGTTGCGAAATTCAACAGTTGGATGGTTTATTTAAATGCTCGCAACCGTTCATTAATTATACCAATCCTCCGACGTGCGGAAATTTGCAAATTAAGCAATAACTTTGAGCTTCCCTTCACACTGACCGGACGCGAACAGAAGCTCCGATACAATGTTGCTGGAAATTGATGAGTGCAAATTTCGCCACAACCGGCGGCATTCGAGGGCTCGTGGGACGCAGAAATGTCATCGACCGAGAACCTCGCAGGACGTTCTCGGAAGGCCGTGGAAAAAATTCTTGGAACCAGTCAGTGTCTGAAAAAGAAAACAAATACTCTTACTCAACCCTTACTCAGCGATATTACAATTTTATTCATTCACTCTTCCGGAAAGGAAGCAGTCAGTCTGGGGGCATCTTGAAAAAGGCTGAAGTCGAAGCCGGTCGGTCGGTCGACCGGCTTTCTTTCCATCTTCCGGTGTTTTTTCTCTCTTTCTTTTGTCGTTTCGTAAGCGTCCTTTTTAATTAAATCAATTTCTTAATTGACACTGATTAACGGTAATTGAAAGCAATACATAATAAATAAGAACTCGGAGGCACCCACCGGTCTCACGGTCTGCGCGCAACGGGTCATTTGACTTGAAGGGGACACAGTGGTCGGAGAAGGCTTTTTTCCCCGACAAAATTTAAAACTCCTGTTGCATTTGAGCAGACCCCCTTAACTTTTTTTTAAAATTTTAGAGACAGATGGTTAAATGATTTCAAGCAATTATTTACTGACCGGACAGTTGAAAACACTTCAACTTTCAATCAAACATCTAGACTGTCAAAAAAGTGCACGCACACTATGATCGTACTTAGTATATGTGAACGTTTGATCGAATATTTCAGTATGCTGTCACCAGACGTCGTTGAAATCATATGAAAAAAGTCTATACTCTAGATTCTTCTAGAATATAATATCTGGGACATCTTATTCATTTATCATCTTTGATTTTAGTAACATAGTGTCTTCTACAAAGTGTGTCCAATAGAAGTGTCATGCTTCAATTGACATTTTTTAAAAACTAGTCTTTGATAGCAATCTTGTAACTTGCTGTTTAATAAAAATTTGCCACAGTTGGAAAACTAGGAGTTCTTTTTTAAAGTTTCAATAAAGTGAGCAAGTGGAGTGTAAATATAAATTTTCCTAGTTTTTCAATTACAATCGTTCTACTAAAAAAAGTGAAGTAGCTACAGTTGTTGAACTACAAAGCTGTCACTGTAAGATAGTCTTTTTCATAAGAACAACTTTGCAGAGTCATTCACATTATAGACACTCAAGTAATAGACCGGACAACGTGAGTCTGGCACAGTTGATGTATCCAAAACAACTGTCAAATCGTATGGGAAATGCGAGGAAATGTTCGTTTTGGATACAACATGGCGGCACGTTGTCCGGTCTATTACTTGAGTGTCTATAATTCACATCACTTAAATGCAACACCCCAGGATTTATTCGATTATGCCGCGAGAAAAACGATTTCCGATCACTGTGAGCCAGGATGAAGGTGAAGGTGAAGGCGACAAGAAATGCACGACAGGAAATTGCCTAACTTAAGGGGACTACAATTTAGCTGCAGACTGGTGAAAAGAGAAAATCACTTTCTTTTGAATGACCTTTTCAGTGGCAAAACAAGGAAGAGACAGTGGCCAAACGGGATCTTGAGACGTTTTGACATAGGACTACTGGGGTGCAATTACGAAAATCAGAGTTTTAGAGAATAGTAGTGCGATTTTGAACGTTTATAACTTTCGGCATGAATTGGTTTTTATGACGAGGAAGCCCTGGAACAGACATACAACGTACAGCGTTGTACTCCTTTAGTCTAGTACTTGTTTTTAGTACTGGATTAAAGTATTTGACAGTTCGTACAACGCTGTACGTTGTATGTCTGTCCCAGGCATTACACATCTTCTGAAATAAACAATGGAGTACACGGTAATTCTGAAGTATTCAGTTTTTGACTACATTCAATGAATTTCAATGAACATACTAAATTTTTTAGTACAATTATAAACAATTTTTTTTCTCTCACGGAAATGTTACTCAATTTTCCTAAAAAGTGGATCTACTCAATTTTATGAGAGAATAAGAGATAGTATTCTATTGTACTCAAAAATTGAGTAAAATGAAACAAGAGTGCTCCATTCGTCAAAAAATGTCTATTTTTAATCTAAAAAATGACTACTTTTAAGTCCTTTTTTATTCCAGCGTGATGGAAAAAATGCATAAAAACAAAGCTGTCGTCAGGGTGGAAACATCGATTTATTCTAGTTGACTGGATTGCAGAAAAAACGTGAAAGTAAAAAAAAGGGTTCTTACAAGCGAAACCTCAATCTAGTCTCGTGGACTCACTAATTAGATCATTTAGATTGATCTACATCTATTGATACTATAACCGCCGCTCTCTCGGAAATGAAAACTTTGTTCTGCAAATCTTCAATCCCAGCAAGAAAAAATATGTTCCTTCCTTATGGTGTATTTTATTGTGCGTGGTTTGGAGATAAATTGATACGGAATGTCGTTGATTGCAGAAAAAGCAGATCCGAACTTTTGAGATATTAGCGCTTAGTTTCTTATTCATCTTCATTTCATAAAGTGACACAATCGCATTTAAAAAATGCATAGTTTCAAATCACTTTCACATGCAGCAAAATCACTTTCACTTTTTTTTAAACACTATTTAAAAAAAAACTTTTTTGAACGTATTAGTAGAACGATTTTGATTGGGAAACTAGGAGAATTTAAAAAGTAACACTTCATTTGATCACTTTTTAAAAATTGAAAAATAAAACATTGAAACACTTTTTCAAATTTTCGCTAGTAAACGCGAGCAAATTCCTTTTAATTCTACTATGCAGCAAAATTCCTTTAACTTATTCACTTCTTGACGTATAATCTCTATAGAGCATTTCCAGCCAGAAACGCTAAAAAATATATTGATTTTGCATCGACCGTTTCCGGTTGTCATGCAATTTTGTCCATATGTAGGTTTCCTCCCAAAATAACATTTTTCATAAAAAAATTCTTAAATTTCCTGGACTAGTTTTCTATAAAGGCTTATGTTAATTATGAATTTTATCCAAAAAAAAAAAACATAACGTGTAAACGATTATTCTGATCAAAATGTTGTCTGAGAAAAAGTTGTAGGTCGTTAAGTGTTCTCTAAGAAAAATATACACTGAAAGTTAAAAAATGTAAATTCATGCTGAAAACATAAGAAAACATTGATTTTCTTAAACGATCTCCCCTTCGAGTTTTCTATTTTTTTATTTGAAAAAAATTGAATTTTTATCCTAAAATCTGGTGCAGAGTTTAAGACCGTCACTTGATTAATTTTCAAAATTTTTGTTTCTAAATTCTTATGGATTTTTTGATTTTAGTGAAATCGCCTATTTTTTAGTAATACTTTACCAAAAATAGACTTAACGTATTTATGTTTAATAAAAAAGCACATAGAAACTTTTTTTTCGTAAACCCAGCCGTTCTGAAGTTATTGCGAATTTTATTAAAAGGAAATTTTGTTGTAACATTATATTCTGCAATTTTCAAATGAATCCTAGAGAGTTTGAGCTGTTTAGTGGAATACCTGTAACTAGAAATCAGAAGAAAAATTAGTGTTTTCCATTTAATTCAAACTACCTCTGCTTATCTTGACAGATACGCGTACAATGTGCAGACTTCTTCAGTGTCTCGTACTAGTCGAGTTATGAGTACGAGACACTGAAGAAGTTTGCACATTGTAGACGAAATACACGTATCTGTCAAGATAAGCAAAGGCAGTTGGAATTAAATGGAAAATACTAATTTTTCTTCTGATTTCTAATTTTCAAATGTTAGACACGATGTCAAAAAAATTTATGCTACATGATAGATTATCGAATAAGAAACAAATCTTTCTCAGACATGGAGGCTGTCAGCCTTACCCCTTTCTGTTTAGACGTTATCTGAAGTAAATTATCAAACTCAAAAGTTTTTTTTTTGCAAAAACGGTTAATAGGGTAACGGGATGTAACGTTAGCGTAGCTCCTTTATTCGGCCTATGCACCAAATGTTACATTAGTTAACGCGATAATTAACAAAATTATGTTGCTATCAGGATCATCAATTTCTTGCGACGAAATTGAGTCATTACTAGACAATTTATTTACTTTCACGTATTTTTCGATTTCCTTAACTATTTGGACACCATGATTTCGCTGATTAAGCTGATCAAATTATCTCCACGAGCTTTTGAGGATCTAAATTTTGCTAAATTCAGTCTAGATGTACAGATAATAGCCATGTACCCTGTATAAACTAATTGTTTACATAGTTAACAATGATTTTACGTGAAAAACGTAGACTCAATGATAGTGACATATTTTTTTCCATGTTGTATAGCCTGTTGTATAAATAATGCATTGAAAATGATGTTATTGGTAAAATTTGAATGGAAGTATTTGAGTTTGCGATTGTTTATTTTTCAAATGGCTCATCTAAACACAAACCAAAAGAACAAAATCTGTGTACAGAAAATTGTAATGTTTTTATTATCGAATGGACGAATGGAAATCATATATGAAAATCATTTAAGTGCTTCAAAGCAGTTTTATTTTAGTTTATTTTGTAAAATTTTGTGTTGTGTAGCGCAAATTCAGCTGACAAAGCCTTAAATCTGAATATAAGATAGAAGAAACCGAACGAAGATTGAATTTAATGATAAATCTATCGAATAGGACAAAGTTGCGTACACGAAAAGGCCCAATTTGGTGCTTATAGACCAACATTACATCCATATCCATCGAAAGTTCTTGATGTTATAAAATGAGTTGTGTAACTTTTTTGTGAAACATACTACCAAATGTCTTAATAAACTTATCTAAACAAATGTATAGCAATTTGAATATCGTTTACAGCTCAAATAATGTATGTTTTAAAATGGCAAAAAAATTATAATAACCGATCGTTACGTATTAGGCTGAGTCAAGGGACACATACCCTATATCGGGATTTTTAAAGCCTTTCGTTGAGAAGACAGCAGTCAGGTAAATTTATTCCCGTGTTTGGAACAAATTTCTTCTAGGTACATTTCAATACACATAGAAAATTTTACTGCTAGATTCTATGTGATCACACATAGATTTTTGCAATATGCTTTGTACAATGAAATCTATGTGCAGAACACATAGTTCTTTTGGTTTCATCTAAAATCCGTGTGTGGCCGCACATTATTTGCTCTTCTAAGGGGATTATGTTTATGTGTGGCAAATTAAATCTATTAGAATTACTTATGGATTTTTACCATTAATTAAGTGCAGATTTTTTTTTCGTGTACAATGGAGTCTGCCATACATTTGAAATGAAGATAGGTACAAAGTCAACAAAGTGCTATATATTGGAAAGTTCTTCACCTCATCAATTAAGTTTATCTCTCATCAAAGGAAGGTTGAAGCAGTAAGTGAGGAACGAGGAACCCTAACTAATTTTACTGTTAGCCAAACAAGCTAACACAAGCTTCATGGTACGATGACTGCAAAAATCAAGGTAAGAAAATCATATTAATGTCTCTGAATTTTCCATATATTTATGTTACATCATATGTTGTGATTAAGGGAAAGATCGCAGCAAGCCGTGCTTGGAAACTGACGTGTTTTGTTTTTGCTGCGTCGTTTTCGCGGAAAATAAAATCAAAAATATATTTGAAATTCAACCTAAACGAACAGTGAAATCAAAAAATCTCCACGTGTTTTGTGTGAGATGTAGTGAAATTAATCGATTCCGTGCAAACATTTGTGATGGTCGGTAGTTTTTCCCCGTTTTTTTGTTTTTTGTGCTTCGCCCCCGTACCCGGAGGAAAAGTTAAAAGCGCTTCGTTGTGTTGGTTAGTGCTGTTAGTATTGTGCCACGCAGCCATAAATGATTAAAATCGAGTATTTTTCGGCTTTTTCGCGAGCGACATGATGATTATAAGCAGTTTAGAAGTCGATATAGAGTCGCCTCATAGCGAGGGATTTTGATTGTTGGCAGTGTGTGGGGAGAGAAAAATGAAAACCAGTGCAATGTAGAAAACGGCCATTTGCTGGTCAGAAGCAAAAAACGAAGCTAACGCGCATGCGCGCGTGAGTGACTGGCATATAATTCCAGATGCACTCACTCCCCACATGGTGTACAGATGGAGAGCTGTGAAGTTTTTTTTTTCGTTGAACAATGGTTGTGATTTTTCAATATGTTGATTTTTTGTGATAAATTTTCTCAGAAGTGTTTTTTACCTGTGATTTTCATTGTGCGCGAAGTACTTATAGTATTCACGATGTTCCTTTCGAAAAGGATGATGTGAAAATATTTGCAGAATAGCAGAGTGCTACTTCTGTAGAGACATAAATGCATCCTTCAGCATCCAGGGAAGCCGTCCAAATGAAGACTGAAGATCAGCAACAATATCCGGTGAGATCTTTCTGAATCTGTCGAGTTTGTCGAGTCGACAACAGTTCGCTTAGCTGTAAACATTTTTCTTCCATAAAATCACTGCCGGACGGTGGGCGTTGGATTGTATATACACACATACACACACACACATCATATGTTGGGAGGGGCCATCAGAGTATCCGATTGAAGCGATTTGTATAGGAAGAGTGGGACTGCCAACTTCCTGTTGTTAACATTTCGTGAATAAAAGGCGGGCTCTTCTCCCCATCTAATGGCACATTTTACTAGGGAAGGGCTCGGTTTTGGTGTGGTTTATGCAAACACTCAGCGAAATAAACTTTCAATATTCATAAGATTACATTATGATTATTTGCCATAAGAAATTGTATGAATTTCATAAATTTGCCTTATGAAATATAATGATGTTGAAAAATAATAATAATATGGAGCAACCTGGATTCGAGCCTTGAACGGTTATGGGTCCAGTGACTTGCCCCTGGTATATTTCAAAACTCTTAAATAGTAAGCGTAATGGCAAGTTTAGCAAGGTAATTATTTTGACTATAAGTCCTGAATTCCATTTTCATGTATGTTTCTTGTTCCATCTCAATAAATCCGTTGTACTTGGTCAGTACTAGCTCGTACGATTACCTTGCACGGGTTTTGGCAACCAGATTTTGTTTCAGCATCCTGTTGAGATGTTTGCTGGCAAGGTACGAACGAAATCCTTGTCGTATAAAGATCTTTCGAACTGTTGTGTGCGAAACCGTGGATTTTTTCGCCAAGCCACGCCCAGAGATCCGTGATAGGTTGCCCTGATTATCCTCGTTCGTAGTTTCCGGTCGTATGATCCACTTCTTGTTCTAGTCGGACATTCCCATCAGCGCTTCGATTCTTGGGCGCAAAGTAAGTCGACCAACGGAAGCAGACTGGACCAGGTGGCAGGCGACAAGGCGAACCGATAATCATACACTGGTTTCATCTTTAGTCTCTGAGGATCATTTTGCTGGGCAGCTCGAATACAACCATGTGTGTCTTTCGTCGACTGAAGCAGAATACGTAGTGCTTTCCGAAGCTAGCCGTAAGCTGATGTAGTTGCTTAAGCTGCTGATGGACATTGGCAAGAATATTCCTGTTCCGGTGGTCATCAATGAGGACAACCAAAGCTGTATAGCGATGTTGAAATCTACAGGTTATACGAAACGCACGAAGCATATTGACACTCGTTTCAATTTCGGGAAGGAGTTAGTTAACGTTGGTGTGACGTTTGATGTTGTCCCAGCGACAAAATGGTGGCCTTTGGCACGCGTGAAGATGGAAAAGATGCGGAAGCAAATTGGTCTACAGCCAGCTGAGATTTAGTAGGAGCGATGGAGATCGAATCAACTCGATGGTTGTATAACCAATCATAGTAGCCGGTAAGATTTTGTAATCGAAAATAAATTTAGTTTACGTTCTCAATCAAACCAGTCGATCTAAGAGATCGTTAGTCTGCTGCCTAGCACGACAGACTCCGGTCCGCATACCAGTATGTACATACTTCATTTTGGACGTGTTTCTCTTCAAACCAATCTTCAACTGCTTTGCGCTTGAGTCTGGTGTGCTGTTCTGCTCTAAATGCAAGATGGGAGGAAAAGAAAAGCACCAAAAAGGAGAGAAGACGAAGAAGCCTGACGCGTCATCGGTCAATGGATCGCTCCAGGGGGAAAGCGGCCCTGAACGAAAACGACGAAACTCCTTCCTTCCTAAAAGAACTAAAAGACATAAAAGACAACATTAGGGCATCTTTAACGGTGGTATAAATGATAGTTTGGATTTATTTTTTTTAGACCAAACGAAACAATATCGTTGCACCGGGTGTTGTAAATTTAGTTTTATACCGGTTTTATTTTGCAAAATTTTAAATCTGGTATATGTTTTGATCTATTCTCACACCAATTTGGAACAAGAAAAATACCGTTCCAAAACAGTACACGCTACTTGATAATACCAATTAATGAGTAAAATTTTAGCTACTAATAAACAAGACTCAACTTTATTGAGTATATTCTGAGGTGTAAATATGAGCCAAAAAGTTGCCGTGTTTGGTGCGGGTGATGCTGCGTCGGACAGAAAGTGGTGTTGCTCGCAAATTTCATTCTTGAATAACGAATGGTTCTCTAAGTTTTTTACAGCCACTGTATTTTCCAGAAAAAAGCTGACTAGTTCAAGATAAGGAGCCTTCAGTAATTGTGACTGTTGTGGATATTACGGATAATTTGGTGTCATTCCGAATAGTATTTTGATTGCTCGAAAATGAAGTATCATGAAGTCTTCAAAGTTAACAATTGGTTTATTGATGGATTGGTCATGATAAGCACTCGCAAATAGCTCATACAGATAAGTTCTAGAGCAGCCAGTTATCTTGAAACTTTCCGCAGCTTTACTGGGTGCTCAGAATATTCCGGCTTGTCTTCTGGAAGAGGGGATACATTTTACAGTGACTGTTTTGAAAGGCTTTCTGGGTGAAACCAATGATATCTTGAAGATAAATTCAATTCGCATTTCTCGGAAGTTCAAAAAATCTTTAATTTTTTCAGGAATCGTTTTTACAAATTATATTAGTTAAATGCATATTCTACAGCGTTCAGACAGTCCTATGCAGTTCTCGGCAGTCACATGAATTGCTCAGAACTTATATAAGCTTCTAAAAAATGAACGAACTCTTGAAAAAATATGTTCTGAATTACAGTGAACATCGGAAGATCTATGAAGATTGGGAGGACATATAATGAACTTGACAGAAGTTGAATAGGCTGCTCAAAAGTCGAATAAACTGATTGGAAGTTTCAAGATAATCATGAAGTTTGCTCTTTCTCTGTTTTGAGAAGAGAAGCGGTGGACCTTCAGAGAAGTCCATTAAATTGCCGAAAAATTCTCAACGTTTCAGGAAACTTGGATGCAAAAAGTTTGTTGATCATCCATGGAGCAGAAACAAGTTTCTGAAAATTACCGTAACTTTGAGAAGCAGATTTAGCCAAAAAATTCCATATTTAAAATATTTATTTATTTACGAGACATTAAAAAAAATCTGGAAATTTGGTCGATTTGCAAACTTTTAATAAGTTGGTGGATTTTCTGTTAAATAAATATAATTTCCAAGATTTTGTTAAATCTTAAAAGATCCTTTTGGAATTTCCAAGACTGTGATGCCGCGGAAATTTCAAGAAATTGATTAAGCATTAAAAAAGTAGTTGATCTTTTGATTCGGTACGAAGAATTGTCGAGTCGTAAGTTTAAGTTCTTTTCTAATCGAACTTTTGGAAGATCTGTGCTATTCTAGGATGTTCTCTTAACTTATGAAAAAAAATCCTGGAATTTGTTCTTATCTTTTGATAATACTCAAAAAATCGTTAGAAGTTTCCTGAATTTTTCGGACGTTCTCTGAAATTCTGGAAAGTTTACCGATCCCTGGGGAAGTTCTCTGAAATTCTTGGAAGATTCTAGAACTACTGAGAAACTTCCTTATATCTGGGAAATGCCCTGAGCATCTGGGAAGTTGTTTGAGCTGTTGGAAAACTCCCTAAACTTCTGGTAAATTTTCTGAACGTCTGAGATGTTTGCTGAGCTTTTGGAAAGTTTCCTGATTTTTGGGGAACTTCTCTGATCTTTGTGGACGTTTCCTTAAGTTCTGATAAGTTTTCTGGCAAATTTCTGGGAAGGACTCTGAACTTCAAGGAATCCTATTGAAAGTTTCCTGAACTTCTGAGAAGTTCCCTTTACTTCTGGGAAGTTTCATGAACTTTGAAGAAGTTCTATGAACCTCTAGAAAAATCGGCAAACTTTGGCAAAGCCTCATGAATTGCTTGAAAGTTCTCTGAACTTGTGGGATGTTATTTTCCTTTGAGAACCTTTGGGAAGATCCCTGAACCTCTTGAATAGTTTTGTGAATTTCTGGGAAGCTCCCTGAATTTCTGGAAAGTTGCATGAACTTCTGGGAAGAACCCTTAACTTTTGGGATGCTCCCAGGATTCATGTGAAGCTCCCTGAATTTATGGAAAATTCGATGAATTTCTGGGAAATACCCTGAATTTCAGTTAAATTGCTGAACTGCTGGGAAGAACGCTTATTTTCTGGGAAGTTCCTTGATTTTCTGGTTATTTTCCTGATTTTTTGGGATGTTCCACAAAGATCAAGGAAAATTGCAAAACTTCTGGGAACTGCAGGCCGTAAGTCTTTAGGATGGCTTTACAACATTTTCTTAGGATCAATAGGCTGGTTGACTCCTCAATCCTTACATTTTTGTTCGAGAGAACTAGTTAAGAAAGCGGACGCTAACATCCGTAGGGCTTCATTGCATTTTTGTAACAGGCACAGGCTGACTTTCCCAGCTGCATCACTACTTAGCTGGAAAAAATCATCAGATGACTCTAAGTGTCGCATAACATCCAAGAACATCTCCCTTGGCAAGCGGAAAAGACGCAGAAAGCTAGGCCCGTCGCAAAAGTAGTCTTGGTGACCGAAACAAAATCACAGTCTTTGGGGCGAATTCCAGGACGCGACCCTCTCCGTTTCGACTCTGGTTTTCTGGTAAAATCGTTCAAATGAAACGCATGAATTCACACACTCACACTCAGCCAAACTAAAGAGCACTCATTCCTTGTCATCTACTAACGAAGCACTACTGGCAGTAAAAAATATTTGGTCAAACCAAAAAGTTTGCGAAAAATCTGCGATCTCTGACAAAAAAAAACCCGGTGTCCGATGTTCAATGATTGATAGAATGACACGTGTTGGGTTTAACAACAATAAATACAACACCGGCGCGGGGAACGCAAAGTTGGTCTTGTTTAGCTGGTTCTATTCAAGTTTTGCTGATGCAAATCAAGTGTAAAGTTGTTCCAAAAATAGACCACCGCTGAAGATGCCCTTAATGCTCACAATGGACCTGTGGTGTTTAGAGTGCTGTTGTTTTTCTCACCAGTCGCTTTTTGATGAGTTTGCCTGGAAATGTCACAGCGATGTCACGCAACACGATAAAAGCTCACATGCAACCACCATGCAGCTCATCAATCCACCGTAAGGTGGATCACGGTGAGCTGTTGAGTTGTGAAGTGGAGCAAAAGGAAGAAGGCAAATGTGTATTTTGACAGTTCTAATAAGACCAAAAACAAGCTGATGGAAAAAAAGTGATGTGCTTGAAACAGTGCGCTTTTGTAGTTGTTAGTAATTTTTATTTATTATATTACGTTACGTTTTTATTTATTATATTACTCAAAATGGTTGATGTTAGCCATTTTTGTAGAAAATCTAAGAGCAAGTTAAGAGAGACGGAGAGTGTACGCGGCCAGATGGATTTTCTTCGACGAATGTACCATGTGGTTAGTAAAATACCGGTGAAGTGGAGTGAAGTGAATTATGTTGCTCTCAGTAAAAATGATGTTCTATGCTATGCGTTGTTGTTATCGTTGTTATTCTTGATATGATCTAATGATTATACTTAAAACTATCAAGGTTAGTTGTTTTTATTGTTTCATCGATAACATCGTTGACCCTCATGGACTGAATTTCCGTAGAACTGATTTTGCTGCTATGAGCCAGTCTTTGTCTCAAGTCGATTGGCAGTTCCTTGACTCGTGCTCTACTATCGATGAAGCGTTTGATTTTTTTGACGAGGTAGTGTCTCGGGCTATATCAGATTTTGTTCCGCTGAGGAGACCTGCTCGTAAACCTCCTTGGTCTAACGCTCATTTACGGTACCTGAAACGTGTGAGATCGAAGGCTCTTCGTAAATACTGCAAAACTCGAAATCAATTCACCAAGCGAATTTTCTCGACAGCTAGTACCCATTATCGAATGTACAATCGTCTTCACTACAAGAATTATCCAAAACGAATCCAATCTAACCTTCGGCGCAACCCAAAGTTGTTCTGGTCATTTGTGAACACAAAAAGGAATGTTAACGGGCTACCGGTTGAAATTCATCTTGGCGACAGAATCGCCAGCACACCAGTGGACAAATGTGATCTCCTTTCTGAGCACTTCAAAAGTGTATTCAATAACACCGTGCCAGCATTGGAGCAAGTCAGCGAAGCACTCAGAGATACTCCCAGAGACGCGTTCGACTTCAATATTCCTGCGATTACATCAGACCTCGTTGAAGCCGCAATCCGGAAGCTGAAACTTTCAAACGTGGCAGGACCTGACGGAATTCCTTCATGTGTACTAAAGAATTGCTCTGCAGTGTTTACGATTTCTCTTTTGAAGATTTTCAATATCTCGTTACGCCAGGGAGAATATCCAACACGTTGGAAATCTTCGTTCATGTTCCCGATTTTCAAGAAAGGAGATAAACAAAATGCCGAAAATTATCGAGGGATCACATCGCTCTGTGCCTGCTCAAAAGTCTTCGAGATCATCGTCAACGACTTGTTGTTCGCTAGTTGCAGACACTACATCTCTCCTGAACAACATGGATTTCACCCCAGAAGATCGATTTCTACCAACCTTGCACCTTTCGTTTCCTCGTGTCTCCGGAATATGGAAACTGGATCTCAAGTCGACGTTGTTTACATGGATCTTAAGGCTGCTTTCGACCGGGTCGACCATGCTATACTTTTGGCAAAGTTAGACAAACTTGGTGTGTCAAATAACTTAGTTCGTTGGTTTAAATCTTATCTAACGGACAGGATACTCTGTGTGAAGATCGGCTCAGCTCAATCGAGCAACTTTACTAATATGTCGGGCGTACCTCAAGGCAGCAACTTGGGACCACTGCTGTTCTCAATTTTCATCAACGAGGTTGGACTGCTACTTCCACCTAACTGCAGGTCGTTCTATGCAGACGATGTGAAAATTTATGTGGCTGTGCGATGCTTCGCTGATTGTTTACGACTACAGCACTTGATCAGCAGCTTCGAAGAGTGGTGTTCCAGGAATTTCGTCACTCTGAGTGTTAGTAAATGCTTCATTATCACATTCCATCGAAAATTGCACCCAATTGCGTTTGATTACACGATAAACAATCAACCTCTGCAGAAAGTTGATACTGTTCGTGACCTTGGAGTCACGCTTGACTCCGGTTTGACATTTAGACAACACTACACGGATATGATTACCAAAGCAAACAGACAGCTCGGTTTCATGTTTAAGATCTCCGACGAGTTTCGTGATCCCACCTGTCTGAAAGCATTGTACTGCTCTCTCGTGCGTTCTATTCTGGAATTTGGAGCCTTGGTGTGGTGCCCGTATCAAAGAATCTGGATTGCGAGGATTGAAGCAGTCCAAAGAAAATTTGTTCGTTATGCTCTCCGTCATCTGCCGTGGAATGACCCTGTCAACCTTCCAGCGTACCAGGATCGTTGCTCACTCTTGGGTATTGAAACCTTGGAGCATAGGCGTACAGTAATGCAAGCAGTTTTCGCAGCAAAAGTGCTACTAGGTGAAACCGACTCTCCAGGAATTTTGGCCGAACTGTTCATCTACGCTCCTGAACGAGTTCTGCGAACAAGAAATTTTCTGCGGCTCGGAACTCGTGCAGCAAACTACGGCCAACACGATCCAATTCGATTCATGTCATCGCGCTTCAATGAACTCTACGCTCTGTTTGACTTCAACTGTTCCGCTGAGACCTTCCGTCACCGGATTCAGCGTAGTTGGATGACGAGACGCTAGTTCAGAAATTGTGGCATTTACTACGTACTGGCACTAATGGCGAAGACACTAGATGACTGATTCCATCACGACATATTATTTTAAGTTTACTGACAAATTTTTGTGTGTACTAGAATTAATTTAGTTTTGCTTGCTTTGTATTCTTTCTATTCATGTTGATTTATGTAGTGTACGATTAAGAAATAGAGGTTTTACGCCACATGGCTTTTCCCCATTCCAATAAGATGTTAAGTCAGTTGGAATTATATCAATAAATAAATAAATAAATAAATAAATAAATTATTCAATCGGTTGTGAGAATCATAACTATCATATTTTACAGGTGCGTATCAGTGTTTATACGAACGAAGAGTTACAAGATGTGTGCTAGAAATGAAGGAATGAACACAAAATCACTACGATGAAACCTGTCATAGTTATTGTGAATTGTGAAAATATAAAACCATAAGAAAGATTAGAATACGGATAGCATGACGGCGACGTGATTCGCCTACGAACCAGTGCCAACCGCTGAATTAAAGTATTCTTCTTCAAGGTGATGGAATTTCAGTTGCCGCACTGATTTGGTATGTTACTTGAGAGGACGCAACCGAAGTCAAATCAATGTGTAATGTCTTCATGACAAATTATGCAAAAAAGTAGTAGTAACTATGGAAATAAACTGAGAAACTTTCATATTTCTTTTAACTAATCATGTTTTGTGTTCTTGCATGAAGCACGTAATCAATTATAATGTTTGAAAATTGGAAATATCCTTCTTATAAACATGCAACTCTAGGAGTGGACAGCAATTTCTGCTAGAACCATAGATGCGAAGAGAATAAGCTAGGCAGGTTTTGAAAATTGAATCAAAATCGTTTTGAAATTGAGCGTAGGGCTTCTGTTAGGCAGTGTTTCGAAGCAAACGTATACATTTATGCCACACATCTCCATACGGGGTAGGTCAAGGCAGGAACAAATTCGCCACCTTGTTATTAATATTTCTACTGGAATGGCATTAAACATTCCAAAGTGAACTCACTCCTCATATTCGTTTCGCAAATTTTATATAAATTTTGATCGAACTTTCGGATCGGCGGATCATCTATACATCTATAAATGTACAAAAAAAAACTATATTTCTTTTTACTTTGCCTGTGGACATTTCTTAGGCTCAAAATTTGTAGCCAACAAATAAATCTAGTTAAAACAATTGCCAATTCTGTTTGCTTGGTTTACATTGAACAACAATGTAACTCTTGGATTAACTCCATAGGTTTCGTTTACCAACAAAAACAAAAACATTTGCTCGGATTTTCAATTTGCATGAGCATGCAATTCCGTTATTGCCAGATCAGCTGTATTCACACAAAGAACCAACAGATGATGTTTGGGACTAACATACATCTTCAATGTTTAAAAACTGGTGACGCATTATAAAGCAATACCGGCGCCGGCCGTGCCCGAATGCTGGTCAAGTAGGGAATGGGAAGGAATATGTTGACATGATACTCGCTTTGGAGGAAGCCGAGAAATCCTCTGCACTTCCAAGAGAAATCACTAGGATGTTGGATAGTTGGGGAAAGGTTAGCAGTCACTTTTTCCACTGCTACTACGTTGCGAGAGGACTGAAAAATATCACCAATCGACTCCGAACGACCGTAACTTTATAATTTCAAACCTTTAACCCAATTTTCGCGGTTTTCAGCGTTAAAATTTCACTTCATTTCACTGCCACCGAGAACCGTGATTCTAGAATTCAGTTTTTTTTGTCGATTCCTCCTCTTGATAATAATCATCGATTTATTCGCGACAAAATGGAAAAGCACTTTAACTTCATAATTTATGTCTTTGTGTCACAATACTACCACTAATTCAACATTCGCTCTGATTTACAATATGCCGAGAAACTAATAAGCTTGTGATTTTATGTAATATATAAAATATAATTCAATGTATACAGAATGAATAAACAAAATCTAACAAATTAATTAAACAAATTTAATCAATATTATTATTATGAGTTATTTTATATAAATGATCATGTATCAACAACTTATTTATTATAGTTAGCCGTATATATTATACATTAGCAAGGGCTTAAGATTTTTATAACGAATTAGAGGTTATGCATAGTGGGACACATTCATTTTCCAAGATTTTCCTTCGTTCTACAGTTTGAAGAATAATTTTAATCCAAACAGAACTAAGCTCAAATGTATTGGAACAAGCCTACCGAGATATTTACTCAAGTTGATTTTAAATTTAGTTTGTTTTGTTTTTGTCTTTAGTTCCCAATATCATGTGTGAGTGTGTACGAAAACAATAAATTTATTTCAGTATACGCAGTATATGCAACAAAAACTGTGTAGCAAACTCATGAATCATGTGTCACGGTTGCACGAAATGATACAAAAACTGACAGCGCAACTCATCAAATTCACTCACCAAAGGCAATTGGTGAATTTAACAACACATCTTAAGGCTGGTTTACAGTTCGGGAAACGCGTCACGGGATTTGGGCGCCTGTGTGTTTTAAATGGAGCCCGGGATTTGAATTCCCGTGGCGGGAATTGAGTCTACACAAAAATTATAGTTTTCCTGAAGTGTAAACCCATTCGCGGGATTTACTCCGGGAAATAAAATTCATCTCTACACAATTCTTCTTTGGCGGGAACAAATCATTCCGATTTGTTTCCGGGCGGATTTTGAGAGTTTGAACTCGAACAGGGGAAAAATGTTAAAATGTCAGAAAGAGAGCCGAGTTCGGAAAGATTTTTTTTCGATTTTGATTTGCTCGAAGACTTTGATAGATTTGTCAGTTAGGATAAAATTGATGAACAGCCAACCCAGGATGAAATATTGGACGAAGAAAATATAGAGTTCGTTAAAAACGGAACCTTTTAGATTGACATTAAAGTTTGCTCTTGGCCAAATTTTAAAACATCCTTGCTTGTTATTTGGATCAACAAAACAGTTAAGATGCTATATGCTATCAAATAAGTTGTACTATTATATCGTCCCTGAATAAATCCATCAGTGTCCAGGAGTGATGGAAGCACTGGGATGCTTTAAGGGAATCGACAAAATCGTTAAAATAAACTTATATAAAATAATTCGTAAATTTCTATCATTTATTTTGATAAAGAAAAACTCCAAAAGATTGTTGAGAAATCTGGTGCGGTCTTCAAAATTGTTCATTTAACAATGCTTCCTGCAGGAAAAAACTTACACGAACGTAAACAATACGCAAAATCTGAGACGCAAACTTTGCTTCACTTAGTGTGGAGAAATGTGGAGAAAAGTCATCTGGAAAATTTCCCGTGCCAAATCCCGAGCGAAATCCCGTGTCCAAATCCCGTGATGCTTTTTCCGAACTGTAAACCAGCCTTTAGGCCTGATTTGGAAAGCTGTCAAAACAGCGGAGTAGTACCAATGAGGTCTATACAGGTGGAGAAGAAGTCGTTAAGTTGATTAGTGGAATGCAAATTACTGTCATTGTGTTCGTGAGATGATGCACAGCCTGTTTTTTGTAAACATGCGTGACGTAGAAATCACAAGATGGAATGTTTATTTTCGGCAATTGGTATAATTATTCAGAGGTTTCAGCTGAAATATGCCTTTTTATGCACTAAAAGGATGCGGAAAAAACTTAATTTGTTTGTTATCATTCGCTTGTTTTTGGAATTTTACGTCACTACCCGAAATCATGGATTGTTTACCCATTTTTTGTAACTAATACCGACAAACAACCTGCTCTTCACCACCTGTATAGACCTCATTGGAGTAGTACTACAGTGGTATGAGTGGATTTAACAAAGATTAAGAGATGATGCAGCCAAAAGACCGCTCCGGTTAGCCAACAGAGTGTCCAAAACATGATGAGTAGTAATTGAAGAAAAGTTTGAGATTGAGTTTAATCATAGACTAACTCTTTAATGATTAATCTTTGGTTTAATCATGTAATGTTCCATATTATAGTTTCGATTCCATATTTAAAACCTCTAGATTTCAAAGAGTAGATGTAAAGGTTTCCTAAATGTAATCACTACTGAATAACGCCTATCCTAATTCACTAACATCCAGCATTAGTGATTAAATGAGACGCAAATTCTAATCACACGAGACATGCATAATGCAGAGCCAGGTACACCAAGTACGAGCGCTTCATGTCCGTTCATCACGACGATGTGATACTAACGATGATTGCTTCATTTGTTTCACCAGCGCTGATAGTCAACTTAAAATGAATCCGATAATGCAGTAAACTGCAGCCCATTGTCGAGTGATTTAATTTGGCGACTTTATTCAATTTATGTCACCATGTAGCAGCTCCTCTCCGTATTCCACGTGTGATGCCCCGAGTGGAAATTCAATAGGGTTGTTAGTTTTCGTTTTCCAAATCGGGTTTTTTGACCAAATCGAAATTGAATTATTCAGCTTTCAGTAATGCAATCTGTGATTATTTAAATTTAAATTTCCAGCAACCCGATTTAGAACCCCATTCCCATTCCCGGTAGATGCTGGCCATTTACACCTGCAGCCGTCGTCCCGACACATGAGCGTGTGCCATCAAAACTATCCTCACACAGCAGCAGCGGCCTGCTGTGGTTTCCGCGGTAACTGTCACCTGTTTCTAGCCCAAACGGTTAACTTTTCGGGAGCGAATATAGGCCTCGAATGTTGCATTATTGTGCAGCGGCAACGCAATGCAGATGTGGCACTTGTTCTCGAAAACGTTCATTAAATTGCCTGCATGCTGAAGGGGTTTTTTTTTCGGGGTGTAAAATGACCGCCGATTTGTCATAGCATAATCGCGTTTGTGGGAAGATTTAGCGCGAACGTTGGGTTTTTATTGGGGTTTTCGGGGGGTAAAAGTTACTGAATGATAGATTTCATTGGAATTTTTCAACAAATGGAAACACATCAATTTCGTTAAACAACGTTCCTGGTACATGATGATGATTTTGACAGAACATCTGTCTTGTTAGATTTGCATCTGAATCCCAGCAACCTGTTCGCTAAAGACAAGCTATCAAATAAACGTCAAGTGCCTTGGTAGGTATGTAATAATCCTTATAAAGTGATCCACAGAATCCGGTTTTACAAACCGTTATAAAATTGCATATGCTGTGTGTCAATTATACGGTAGAAGCAAAATAGATGAACGATTAACAAATTGATTTCCATTATTACGATGCGTGGTGAAGTAGGTGCGATGAATAATGCGTGCGATCGGTGCAGGTGTCTTTTATCGCCCTTTCAAATAGTGCAACCACAAAGCAAGATTCTCGTCAGTTTGACGCAAACTTCCCTACTGCAGCTGAACTAGTTTTTATCTCCATTGCAGTACCACAATTTTCTTCACCTGAGATTGATGAGGTATCAATTAGCGTTCTGAACTATAATTATTGAACCAAGTCACCTGTGAGATTGAGTTTCCTAATTGCTAAGTTGAAGCCAACACTGAGCTGAAAGTGACGTGTCATTTTCCTTCGATTAAATGAATTCAACCACGAGAAAAATTTAGAGCTCGGCAAATGGAACATAACCTAAAAAGTAATCACCTGAGTAGGCCGTGATTACGTGCGGACAATCCTCGAATAACCAGATAGCATGGTAGGAAGCCAACATGCCTGATAATCCATTCCGGGATGTGATAATCTCTAAGGGATCCCTCGAGAGCTTGAACCAACAATAACAACGGTTGGAAAGTGTTTGTGGAAAATTTCGCCACCCACTCGGGTTAATTAAGATGGACCAAAATATTGCGTATGGAGCGTTTCCAGCTCAGAACGGGTAAAGTGAAACCGGTTCGGTGCTGACCTTTGAGGGATTTTAATGGATTTTAGCATAACCGCAAAGTTGATTGAAAGATTTGATGTTCATCGTTCTCGTAAAGGTTGTCCACGAAATTATTGCATCATTTACAATTGCTTTTAAGGCTAGTATGCAGCTCAAAAGTAATGCGCATTAGGATAGGACAAGTAATGGTCAAGAAATGCTTTTACTGTCGGAATTACTTACCTTGTATGCAGCTGGAGAGGAGAGCAACCTTCGTAACGTTTGTAACGCCTGTCCATCTCATCTAAATGGGGCTGTCACTTTTCCTCGCGGAATAATATTCCGTTCGATTATTTCGCAAGGAAAACTGACATTTCACCCATACTGGAGCAGTTGTCAAAATTACTTCGGTAGAAATTACTTCGGTAGAAATCAAAATTACTTCGGTAGAAATGGCAAAAATTACTTCAGGTCTTTACTTGCCAGCTGCATACTAGGCTTTACTAATCCTAGAAATTACGAGTAATTTTTCAAAAAGGATATTTGTAGAAAAATGTAAAAAAACGCGTTGTTCATGGCATGTTATTACAAAATCATGTATATATGCCCATATAAGATGAACTTTTTGATGGATCAATCTTGTAAGTTTTAACTAACATTTTACAAAACGGCGTAAAATCACTTTTACAGTTTTAAAATAATGTAGATACGTAGCTTGTGTTGAAAAGCAACTTGCGAAACATTTTTATATCATTCGAATTCCTCTTATCGACGCGTTAGTTAAAAGCTTAATACCATAAGGGAAACCATTATGATTTTTTTTATTAAATATTAATTATTTTGAGAAAAACATTTTTGTTGCAGAAAAAATAATGCGTCATTTTGAAAAGTGTGACGTATCAGTGTGAACTATGACAACTTGACGTAACAACATTGTCATTCGCAGATTGGCGTATCATTTGGACGAAAGTAACTTCCATCTATTATACTGACCCATCAAAATGGCTTATTATCTCTTTCTATTGCAAACCGTTGTAAAAAAGCATTTTTCGGAATGAAACTGAAATTTACTCTACTTTTTTTAATTTTCAAGCACAGTGATGTAATAGATTTTACCAATGAGCCGTTTAGAGGAATTCAATTGTGACAAACATGTCTGGTTTTCAAATAGGAATAAAAATAAACTCAAAACAATTCAATGTTTATTTTCGTCCAAATGTGACTTACGTCCATTTGAAAAAGTTTACTAGTTAAGTTGAGCAAAATCTTGATATAAAAATTCCCGCATTTTTCCCGAATTTTTTCCGCATTTTTGCCTTATTTTCCCGACTGTTAAGATGATATAATATAAATTATTCATAGCTGAATCTCTGAGCTCCCAAACTTTTTCCAGTTTGATTTACCACCAGACACTTTCCATTTATTTAAAATACACCTTTTTGTGCGACAGGATGAGCCAATTTTCAGCAAATGTTGTCAAATTTTGTAGCTCCTTGTTGGTTCTAGCCAAAATTTGTCCAAACCATTTTCTTTTCCGGCAAGCAACGTAAGACGGCATTGAGCACAGCTGCCCAAATTATTCTTTCACCATGTGTTAACACCCTTACAAACTCAATTCACCAAACTTCAAACACATTTGCCACCACATGAAAGATAAGTTCATTTCTGGCCTCACCTGTTACAGCCGTGTAGCCAGATCTTCCAAGGGCATCTTCAACGGTGGTTCAAATCGTGGTTTGGATTTATTTATTTAGACCAAACGCAAAAACATCACTGCATTGCTGGTGTTTGTACATTTTGTTTTATACCGCATCTATTTTGCATCGTTTCAGAACTTATTTAGGCTTCTAAGTTTCTTACTGAACGCCTTTAAAAATTTAATTTAATGAACTTCGGAATATCTATGAAGATCGGGTGGAAATATCTATAATGAACATGCCAAAAGTTGATTCTACTTCTCGGCAGCTGAATAAAAGAATTCAAAGTTTCCAGATAATAATGAAGTTTGCTCACTGTCTTTCGAGAAGAGAAATGGTGGAACTTTAGAGAAGTTCATTGAATTGTCGAAACATTATTAACGTTTCTGGAAACTTGGATGAACTTCAACAAAAAGTTTGCTGATCATCCATGGAATAGGAACAACTTTCTGGAAATGACGGGAGCTTAGAAAATCAGATTTCGTTTCCCAGAAGTAGTTTTAACTTCCAGCAGGTACATATTCTGTGATAAAAAGGAGAATATCACACATATTTTAATAACTTACGAGGAATTGATCAAAAAAATCATGGAAGCCGTGGAATTTCTGTGGAATATTTAGCAGTATCGAAATGTTGTTAAACCGTACAAGAACTTTTTATGATCTCCAAGATTGTGAATAGGTGGAAATTCTATGAAATTGATTAAAAAGTAGTTGGTTTCTTTAATTCTCGTTTTGGTTGGGTTCGAAAAATTATCGAGTTGTATGAAGTTTTAGTTCTTCTTAAAACTTAAATATCCTGAACTTTTGGGATATTTTCGGAACGATTGGAAAGTTTCTCGATCACCTGGAAAGAACCCTGAAGTTCTAGGAATCTCCTTAAACTTATGGAATAATCCTTTGAATGTTTCCTAAACTTTTCGAATGCTCAAAAAATCCAGTTTCCTATTTTTCTGGGACGTTTTCTGAAATTCTGGAAAGTTCCTCGATCTTGGGGGAAATTTTCTGAAATTCTTGGAAGATCGCAGGACTACTGAAAAATGTCCTGAATTGCTGAATCCCCTGAGCATCCGGGAGTTTTTTTCGAGCTTCTGGAAAGTTCCCTGAACTTCTGGGAAATTTTCTAAATTTCTGGGACGTTCTCTGAACGTCTGACATGTTTGCTGACCTTTTGGAAAGCTTCCTAATCTTTGGGGGAGTTCCATGATGTTTGTGAGCATATCCTAAAGTTCTGAGAAGTTTTTTGAATTCATGAGAAACCCGGAACTTCAAGGAAGTTTTATAAACTCCTACATGTTTGCTAAACTTCTAAGAAGTTCTGTATATGTCTAGCAAGTTTCATGAAATTCAAAGATGTTCACTAGATCCGCAAACTCTTGAATAGCTTAATGAATTTCTTGACTGTTCTCTAATGTAAGTTCTGTAATTTTCTGGAAAGTTCCTTGAATTTTTTGGAAGTTCCCTGAACATCTTGAACAGTTCTATGAACTTCTGAAAAATACCCAAAATAATCTGATAAGTTTTGTAAACATCTGGAAGCCCCCTAAATTGCTGGATAGTTACCTGAACTTCTGTGAAGAACCCTCTACTTTTGGAAACTTCCCCGGAACTCGGCGTAAGCTTCTTGAATTTGTGGACAATTCTCAAAATTTCTAGGAAACAATCTGAATTTTAGGAAAGTTGTCTGAACTTCTAGGAAGAACCCTTAATTTATCGAAAGTTCCCTGATTTTATGGTATGTTCCTTTGACATCAGGGAGAATAGCTAAACCTCGGGAAAGTCTAAGTCAAATTTAAAAAGTATACCGAGCTTCTGATAAGTTCCCTAAGTTTCTAAGTGCATTGAATTTACAAGATTTTTTTCGGACTTTTGGGAGATAATTTTTGTCTATCAGTTTCTTAACCTTTTCCGATATTGGGGGCGTAAATACTGCGGGCCGGAGGTCTTAAGGACAGATTTGCAAAAAATCCTCAGGGTCACCAACCCCCAAGTTTTCGTCGAAAGAACTAGCTGAGGACATTCGCCAACATCCGTTAGGCTGCAGTGCACCTATGTATCGCAACAGCTGGAAAAAGTGATCAGTTGACTGTAGTTGTCGCATAATGTCAAAAATCATATGCCTTGGCATATCTTTAAATGAGATGCATGCATTCACACACTCACCACCACTCAAACCAATACATGGTAAAAAGTTTGCGAAAAATCCTCGGTCTCTGAAAAAAACAAAACTTCTGATCTCTGGATCTTGTAAGATTGACAAGATTATAGGCGTTGGTGGGTTTAACAACAAGAAATACTACACCGGTGCGGGAAACGCAAAGTTGGTCTGTTTTAGCTGGTTCTTTTTAAGTTTGCTGATGCAAATCAACTATAAAGATGTTAAAATAGACCACCACTGAAGATGCTCTAAGCGGTACGTTTTAAACAGGCTGAACAATGAGATCGGTGGACCGAGTAAATGACAAAAACGCTACTCAAATCATTTGAAAAAGGTGTGAGTATGGATCCTTGCATATGACAAAAATTCCCGATGACTTGTGAAATTCCCGCCTTTTTCCCGCATATATCCCGATGATTTTGGATTTTCCCGAGTCTGTGGCCACCCTGGTGGAGGTTTCGTTTTTAAATAGTATATTATTCAATTGTACATTCTACAGCTTCTACAGCTTCAACAATCCTTTGCACTTCTTGGTAGGATTATGAATTGGTCAACACTTATGAAAGCTTATAGAATCTGAACGAGCTCTTTAAAAATTGTTTTCTAAATTACTATGGATATCGGAATATCCATGAAGATTGGGTGGAAATATATTTAACTTAGCAGAAGTTGATTATACTTCTCGGAACTTGAATAAACTGATTGGAAGTTTCAAGATAATCATGAATTTTTCTCGCTCTCTTTTGAGAAGAGAAGTGGTGGAACTTCAGAATTGATTCAGTTAATTGAATTGCCGACAAATTCTCAACGTTTCCGGAAACTTGGTTGAACTTCCAAAAAGTTTGCTGATCATTCATGGAAATTACCGAAAATTACCGGAACTGTGAAAAGCAGATTCAGCTTCCTAGAAATTATTTGGACTCCCAGTTTGTACATCTTTAATGATAAAACGCAGAACATCACAAATATTTTAATAATTTACGAGAAATTGAAATAAATTTGGGAAGTTGATCGATTGGCAAAACATTAAACAAGTTGGGTGAATTTCAGTGAAATAAACATGTTGTTAGACCTTACAAGAACATTCTCGAATCTCCAAGATTGTGATACGGTGAAAATTCCGCAAAATTGATGAAACATCAAAAAAGTAGTTGATTGTTTTATTCTCGTTTCGGTTTGGTACGAACAATAATCGAGTAGTAAGAAGTTTAAGTTCTTCTTAAAACTTAAGTACCCTGAGCTTCTGGGATGTTTGCTGGACTGTTGAATAGATTATCGAGTATTGGAGAAGATCCCTGAGCTCCTAGGAAGCTCCCTATTCTTATGAAAAAATCCTTGAAATGCTTCCTAAACTTTTGAGAATGTTAAAAAAATCCTTCAAAGTTTCCTGAATTTCTGGAACTTTTTCCAAAAAATTTTTTGGACGATTGTAGGACTTCTTTGAAATTCCATGAATTTCAAGAAAATTTCCTCAATTTCCGGAAAGTTGTCTGAATTTCTGGGAAATGCCCTTAACTTTTGGGAAGCTCCCTATGTTTTTGGAAAATTTAAAGAATATCTGGAAAATTCACTGATTTTTTGGAAAACCCTCTCAAATTCCAGAAATTTTTCTCAAATTCCTGGAAAATTCTCAGAATTTTGCGAAGTTCTGAACTTCTGGGAGGAACCTCAACTTTTGGGAAGTTCTCTGAATTTCTGGGAAATTGTCTGATCTCCTGGAAAGAACCCTTAACTTCTGAGAAGTTCCTGAACTGTTGTAAAGTTTTCTGAATTTCTGTCCTGAAATTCGCGACCATTACCTTCTGGAAAGTTCTCTGAACCTCTTGAGTAGTTCTAATAACTTCTGAGAAATACACCGTGTCCAATATATTCTCATACATAATAAAACAAATCGATAATCCAGATTTTATTGATAACTTTACCCATTATATTGCCATATAATACTGATCAACTACAGCATATGTTTTGGAATAACACCGCTTTTAACCTTCTTGACCAGCTCCAGACGTTTTTCGAAATCGTCACAGGCGGCAAGCACGACTTCCATCGGCATTTCATCCCAAATTCCTTTGATTACGGTTTTGAATTGGTTCATATTAGACGCTCTGTGGTCATTTACCTTCGCCAGCATGTATGATCATACGAAATAATCCAAGGGATTAAGATCTGGTAAACTGGAGGCCATTCATTCTTGTCCAAAAAGTCGGTCAAATTTTCTCGGGACTAGCCCGGAACGAGATTTGCAGTCCGCACCGTACGAATACGACCGGATCTCTTCCGGTCATCCAACGAGCAGATGTCAGGTACCTTCGGATGGTTCGATACACAAAATCCCGCTTTACTCCGAGGTTTTTCAAATTTCTGAAAATAGCGCCCGAGCGCTCACCTTTCAAAAACTTTTTTAATCACCACACCACGAAACTCCTTCATCGCTGGTAAAAGATAAACACCGAATGCAAGCAATCTGTCATAACCTAAAAGCGTTTGTTTTAACATAGTGCAAAACTACACCAACACATACGTGAACCATGATGAGTAGTTGCATGACACCAATGTAAGGAAAAAGTGTATGAGAATATATTGGACACGGTGTACCTAAACAAAGGTTGATAAATTTTATGAACTTCTAGGAAGCTCCCGGAATTTCTTGATATATGCTTGAACTTCGGGAAGAATCTTAGTCCGGAGTTCAGGGCTCATGTGCAAACTGCCTGAACTTAATTGACAATTCGCAAAATTTTTGAAAACACCTTGAATAGTTGAATTTGGACCAGAAGTAGAAGAATGCACATTAAGGAGCAAGGTTGAGGAATTCCCGAACAATTGGAAGGAACTCCTATGAATCACGTTCGCAGATAGCTTGCGTATGCAAGATGCAGAATTCGTGGCCGAATGAGTATGCGAAGATGCAGCCATGGGCCGCAGCAGAGGCCACAATGACCTTGGCCTGATTGGTAAGGTAAGTATGGAGGAATTTCCAAGTTTTTTGAGGAATTCCGGAATAAAATTTGATGAATTTCCAGACAATGTTGAAGCTTTTCCAGATGAAGTTCAAAGACCTTCCGAACGAAATTTAAGGAATTTTCAAACTATGTAGGAAAATTTAAGCTCCGGATTACGCTGAAGTAATTTTTTAATGAAGTTGACGGAAGTTTCGAACAAAGTGCAATTTTTGAATGTAGTTAGAAAAACTTCCGTATGAAGTTGGAAGAACTCCCGAACAATGTTAGAGAAAATTCCAGATGCAATTGAACGAACTTTCAGGCGAAGTTGGCGGAATTTCGGATGAAGATTAGGTAACCAGATAATGTTGGACAATTTTCCAGATAAAGTTGAAGAATTTCCCGGGCAATGTTAGAGAAATTTCCAGATGAAGTTGGAGGAATTTCCAAACAAAGTTTAAAATACTGCCGGGTTAAGCTGAAGGAAATTTCGGACGAGGTTAGAGGATATTCCGGACGAATGATGGATGAATGGAGGAATTTTTGAATGAGGTTTGAAGAACCTCCGGACGAAGTAGGAGAAACTCCAGGACAATGATGGTGTAATTTGCGAGTCCGAAAACTTGCAAAGAATCAGGGATAAAATTTGATGAATTTACAGACAACGATGGACGTTTCTCTAGACTAAGTTGGAGGAATTCATGGACAATAAAGAAGGAGTATGTCTATGAAGTTGGAGAAGCTGTTGAACAAATTTTGAGGAATATTCGGATGCTGTTGGATGCAATTCGGATGAAGTTGGAGATATTCCCGGATGAAGTTGGATGAGCTTACGGGCGAAGTTTGAAGAACTCCCGGCCAAGTTCGAGGAATATCCATACTAAGTTGAGAAACTCTTGAAGAAATT